>PDIM01000067.1:107761-129751 GCA_002811675.1 Ichthyosporea sp. XGB-2017a | reverse complement strand
ACGAGAAAATCATTAATGGAAGAAGAGTCGTGTATGGAGAGAATGCAGACCTGCGTGACCCTCAGCTTAGAGGATCTGAATTCGACAACATGTACGAGACTGCCTTTGTAACAGAACGTTACAACAATCCTGCAGCGCTGGACCCTTTAGACGTTGTGAATTTCCCAACCATAGGCCGTTTCAGGGCCTGCATAGTTGGCGCGAGAGAGGACAGAATATTGAGAGAGGAAGATCTAGTTACGAGTGACCCCGTCTTGTCCGAAAATGAACGCGAAAAATGGGAGGATATGCTTCACAGGTGGGGGACCAATGACGAAACACTTAAATCCTTTTTTGAAAATATCATGAAACTGAAGAAGTCTAGTATCAAGGGACTGTATGCAGAGTATATATGGTGTTGGGTACGAAAGAAGTTATGGACTAGAGCTGTAAAGCAGGAAACTTGGGAAGATAACTTTGATGACCACGGCAGAGGGATATTTTGCCCCCTATGTAGAGAAAACGAAATAGAGACGGTCGAGCATATAAATTTGTGTAAGGGATACCTAGAATTAGCAGAAACCGCAAACCGTAGTCGCAAGCCAACACTGTTTAAACATCTCATCAGCAACACCAAGAATACAACAATCGCATTTGCGGTAGGCTGGAAAGCTAGGAATGCTTTCTTTCACGCCGAAGAGGAAGCGGACAGGAATATTAACATGAGAGCACTACGTGCACAGATTATTTGGGAAAGCGAAAGAGGCAAAGATACACAAAGACGACAACATCACAGAGCGGTTTAAGATTTAGCTATGCCAATGAATGAGTCCAGGAAAGATTATAAATAAAGTAGCCCGAGGTAATGGTGGGCCTTATAATAAAAAAAAAAAAAAGTGTTTTATGACTCTGCAGTCAGAGTTCGTGTAATCAATCAGTAAACCTCTCGTTTCCAAACAAGTCTTATGTGTCTCTTGAGTTCTTTAAGATTTAAATTCTTGTTTAGGAAAAAAGTAAAAAAAAAATGAGAAAAAACTTAGTCTTGTTCTTCTGTACCTTTTGTGATCAAGACCAAATTGGAATAAAGAAGAAGAGACGAGATGTTTAAAAAATGGAGAGGCTACTAAAGATTTAAACAAGTCACGAACTATCTTCTTTATTCCTGGATAAGCCAAAGTGACAACTCTTCTAGGCACTCCTGGGAGAGAGGGCCATTATGGACATAGGACGAGGGGGGACAAACCCTATACACTATACATAGAGGGGCGTCTCCACTCTCCAGGCTCCAGCTACCGCACCGACTACCGAGTCACAGAGAGGTAATACTACAGTAATAATAAGTCGTGATCAACGGGGCAGAGACTCCGCAGTCCGCCCTCGGGACTCTCTACAGTGGGCTGTGGGCCTGTGGCGTTACCATGGATAGCTATAGTCTATAGATGCCACCCTACCCCTATTCCACGGCGCGGATCCATGCACAGGCAGGCCCCGGCTATAATAAAATTTTAGGAATTTATGAATTTATGAGTTTATGAATCTTTTTCACTTTTCAGGCTGCACCTGCACACAGTCTTGTAGGGTGAGTGTACTGTGTGGCTGTTATTATAGGAGGGGGCATGGTGAAGTGTATAACTCTCTGCAGCTGAAATTCTCTGGTTTGGACAAAGTCTGGATTTTAATCTCGCACTCATATGCTTGTTGTGTGCTGTTCTCCTTGATGGGACTTCCCAAGAGATAGATAAACATTAAGATCGAAAATATAACAACTTTGTGAAGCTGCTACATAAACTGTTCATATCCCCAGAGGAAGGCATAAGAGTTGAAATTCCTAGAGATCAAGTTTCAGGTAGACTCATCGCGGCGTATTTTGCTTATCGTGCGTGCATGGATGGCATTGTTCAACTTGTGTACTAATTACTTGCTGAATATTACTACAGGTACCTTTTAGGGTGGTGAGCGGGTAGTTCACACTTGTCATTTTGCTCTCAAATAATCACCAACTTTCAGACTTTTTATTGTGCACAGCTAGGAAAAATGGTCAACTGGACATTTTGGAAGTACAAGGCCTTGAACTTGAAGATCAACGGAATAATCTTTATCTGCGGTGGGGCATTCTGTATAACTATTGGCTTGATCATGGGATACGCCGTTCCCGAGTTCGCCAACAATGTTGTTCTCAATGGCATTGTTATTCCATCGAATGACTTTGGCTCGGACGCCTTTAAGCAATGGGTAAGTTATGGCACGCTCCCCTCAGTCTTCGTCAAAAGGGAGCTTATTCCCGAAATATCTTCTTTAAAAGTTTTTTTTTTTTTTTGTTTTTGTCGTTGCTTTTTGCTAATGGACAGTTTTCGTTTGCTTTTGGCGCTTTTGTAGCAATCTTCCAATTTGAGTGATTCTGTTCCAAAGTACAACAGGGTCAACTTTTTTCATCTAAAGAACAAAGACGATTTCTATAAAGGAAAAAACCCGATATTTGTATCAAGAGGCCCATATACTTGGAGAGAGTATCAGAATAACGTCGCTGTCACGTTCTGGAAGGGTCTAATACACCACAAACAGTGGATGTGGCAAGTATTCCAGCCGTCCCTTTCTGCTCCCGGTGTTGACCCCGATAATGATATCATAGTTATGATTAATCCAATCGTCCTTGTGTTACTGAATACATTCGGGGGGGACGCTGCATTCTACAGGTCAGCAACTCCTGGTGTTGTGTCTACATTGACTGGAATGATCACTAATGGGCTTTTACCTCAGATACCAAGTGCTCCACTCTCGCTGGGTAGTATAGATCAAATGTACCAGAATATGTTGGTCTTTCTTGGAAATCTTTTCACTGATGCTAAAGCGCAATATATGATTTTAGAAATTGATACAGAAAAACATTCAAAATTATATGCTGGGTGCGGAGAGAATATGAGTAAGTTTTTCGACGCAGCTCATATTTCGCACTGCATGGCGACAATAATAGAGTTGAGCTCTAAGCAATGGGCGGTCGAAACAAATGTTATTTTAAATTGCTTGTCTGATGGAGTACCAAACCCCATTTTTAATAGTTTTGGTTCCGGAACTGAAAAAACCTTTCTTTGCGATAAGTGGTTGAAGGGTGAATTGAACAAGGGTTTTACCTTAACTAGCGCCATGATGAAGGCCTTTGGTCTTGCTGCATGGAACTTGGGCTCTTCGGAGAAAGACGCCGATGAAAATCTTGCTCTGATAACTGCGCTCTTTGATAAAGCCCAATTTCCCGAGGACTCCCCTTATGCTGTCAAGGGGATAAAGAAGTGGTTAGGATATAATCCTGATCCCTCAACGAACCAATCGGTTAAAACCGAGTTAATTAATAAGTTTCAAATGAGTGACAACCAATTTGATCAAGTGTATAACGCTACAGTTACTTTTACCAAAACAGTGGGATTGAGGTATTTCATAGAAAATTTGAAGAATAGTTTTGTGAACTCCCTTGGCCTGTTTCAAATACCAACTGATGTGGAATATGACAATATTGTATACTATCAAATGGGGCAAGATGCGCTTCTGGGAGGGGGGCTCCTGAGCAATGACCTTGTTGCTGAGCTTCTGCCAAGTCTTGTGAGTGCTATTCCAGTTGGATTTCGTGATTTAGAGATTGTAGAGTATGCTCGAAAGGGGACGAATACTATTCAAGGAATTTATCGCAATGATATAGCTCTGGGCAAGGATCAAGTGTATTATATAAATATGACGAGGCTAATTTATATGTCTATATCCGACTCGTGCACTTTTCAAGGCCATTTAGCAACTGACACATTTCCCTGCAACAAAACAGGGATGTATAAACTGGTGGGAGAATTCCAAACTGCTTGGAACGCTGAAAGTGACAAGGATTGTAAGGCCGTATTAACATCTCTATGCAAGGAAATGGTGAGTGCTGACCCTCAGGGTCTAGATGAAAAAGGGTGCTGGACAGCCATGACCACATTTGAGCCTAAAGGCTTTACTTACTTGAATCCGCGAGTAAGCAAAGAGATGGCTGTTGCTTTGTGGAATATGAACGTGATTATGGGATATGCCATAGTTAATCTTCAGCCATTTACCCCAACTACTCTAGAGCTGAACAATATGGGAATAGTTAACCAGATGTCCCCGAATGAATGGTGCAAAGGGATGAAAAGTGACTTTCTGTCAACATCGACAAAAGGTGCCATGACCTCAACTCCTGCCAACCTCCCAAATTGGGAAACGGAGGAAGCTTCTGTGAATGATCCATTAAACAAATGGGTTACCCTTAAAACAGGAGAGAATAATGTTGGAGAAGTTCTTGAGTGGGTGTCTTGGCCCAATCAATATCAAATTGCAAGTACTTTTCCTCAAGCTGACGCAGACCAACTGGAAGTAGCAGGCCATGATGGAACCCAGTTTCTTCCCAAAGGTAAAGTTTCACATGGCGACTTTTCGCCCGCAGAAGAGACGGTTGCCGCTTGGGTTGTTCAGGCCTTTCGTGCTGTTCATCTTGTTTATTCTCATAATCAGGACTACAAGGGTATCACGCTTAACATGTACAAGCCCTCTCCAAAACTTCTTTATCCTGGCTATTATAACAATACAGCGTATGGTATCACTGATCGCTTTGAGTGTTTTCAGCCTCTAGAAGCCGCCACCAAGTGCCCGTCATTTCTTTCACAGCCATGGTTTTACAACTGTCCACAGGCTGTGAAAGACAATGTTACCATAGAAGGGGATGCCCCCGGTACGGACGACTTGGAAACATACATTGGAGTTGAACCATGGACCGGAAAGGCCATGTATGCTCATAAAAGACTACAAGCCAATTTGATGGTATTGCCGAAGTTCGCCACATTGCCACCATACAATGGCATCAAGGCTGTTGATATAGTTTTGCCTTGGTACTGGTGCGATCAATTTGCATTTATTACAGATGATCTGGCAGACAAGTTTAAGACACAGCTGTACG
This sequence comes from Ichthyosporea sp. XGB-2017a, assembly GCA_002811675.1. Lineage (NCBI taxonomy): Eukaryota > Ichthyosporea > Dermocystida > Chromosphaera > Chromosphaera perkinsii. Next base: position 124,818 of record PDIM01000067.1, on the reverse strand, counting down.
GCGGTGTCGACTTGTCCTATATCAGTTTGTATCTTGGACCTATTGGAGGGGGATGTGCCATCATCTTGGGGTTTGTGATGCTTTACTTTTGGGTTCGCAATGGGGGAAAGCAATGGTGGGAGGAAAGATATCGAGAGGAAATGCGAGCCAAAGGAACACCTGTTGAAGGTGACGACTATGACAAAGATGACCTCGCATCCTCCAAACAATCGTTTGCAACATCCGAAGACTCCTTTGCACCAGACAAAAAGAGGTAGACTTTGTTTGGTGCGTTGCTTGCTTGATTTTTGTTTTGGGTTTGAATATTCTTGAAGAGCAAATAAATCTCTTTTTCTTTTATGTGAAATCTACGCCTGTATTTTTTCTTTTTCCTTGTTTTTCTGTTTTTTTTATTTTGATACATTTTTATTTGAGGGGAACCCTCTACAGAGGGAGGAGATGAGTGAATAAGAATATCAACATATCGTGCAAAGTTGTATTTTATTTCATTAAAAGGCGGAGGAGGGCAAGCTGGTCAGTCAAACTGCTTAACTTTTACCAATGAAGGGGGAGGCCTCACCATGATTGGCTCTATAGAACACCCAAAGATCGACCATCTTGTTATGTACCAGATCATGAGCTACACATGAAACTGCGTCTCCAGTCATTTGGAAGCCAGAGCCAAGCATGTTGTGGATTCCGCAAAGAGCAAGACGGATACTACGGGAAAAGGCATAAACAAAGTATTCGAATCTTGGCATCACAGACTGAATTGCTGTACTAACGAGCTCGCGTAGTTTATCAAGGGGATCGTCAAGTCGTCTATTTCTTGCTTCCTTTTCAAATTCCTCGAAACCATTCGCAAAGCTATATTCCATGAACATTTTGAGTGCACAAGATGCAACGCTGCTCTGCGCTGAACAAGTGTCGTAGTTTCGAATAGCCCTCTGCAGAATTTCTGTCTCTTTGTTGTGAAGGGCATGTAATCCTTCAAATTCTCTTTGTCCCAATTCTGGGTATTGTTGCTGAAGTTCCTTCAAGTATTCAGGGAACTCCGCGTTGGCCAAGGCAAGTGCCACAAGACTGGCTACAATTGCAAGTGATATAAGGACTCTGCGCATGATTTTCTATTCAAAAATCTCAAAACGAGCTTTAAGTATTTTGAAAAAATAGTAATCTATATTAATGAAAAATGTGTTGTTTGCGTGCGAAGAGTAAGTGGAGCATAATCTATCTATGAGGCCGTAGTCTATAGAACGGGAGTTGGGTGAAGAGGAGCAATAAAATAGGGACTAGAAAGACAGTGGGGACAGGAGAATAATAGAGTATTCCGTAAATTTATTATTCTGGCACTATGAGGCTTTAGTATGGGGAAAGTGGCAAATGTATGGGGGGGTCTCCATAACAACCATACCCGTCATACCACACATTCCTCACACTCCTTGCCGTAACCCTACTAGGGGGATTCTATCTCCCCCTAACCCTTCAATTGGCCACGTGGATCCTTGCGTGGACCATACTCCATAGACCTTGAGCCCAGCTGGCAGCAGCTAGTGTCCCTTCAATCCCTTCGCTCCGCTCCAAAGGATGGCCACCCCAGTCCCCTCAAGGAGTCCCCTCCCCCCGTCCTCACTTGTCCTACATTTTACATAGACAGCTCTGGATCATGGATGTGGCACCCCCGGCCCCAGGCCACAGGGCACAGCCCACTAGCTACTGCGTCGGTGCTGGCTGGCCTGTAGGCTACTGGCTCACAATACCCACTGGACGAGAGGGATCCACACTACCACATGGGGTGGCAACGTTGATTTCCGTCATTTCTTGGCAGATTGAGCATGGGAGACAATAGCAAGACGTCACAAAGTCTCCGCATGGTTCTTCTGGGGTATTTTTTACACGCCTGATGTCTCTGCGAATCGAAGGATGGCATAGAAGACAAGCACATAAAGGGCAGAAACAGGCAGGCAGGCACGGAGGAAGGAAGCTTCCCCCTTGAACATTGGTCTTCACAGTAGCATACGCCCTATCAGGAAGGGAATCATAATGAATAAGTTTAGCACTCTGCTTCTACACACCCATACACACCCATCTGTCTACCTATCTATACACCCAATACAATACCTACCCAGGGAAGCAGCACCATGTAAATACACAGTTAAGTGGATTATTCAAACACCCGCAGATTCCTTGTTCCCATTGTTTACTCATTGTGGTAGTACAGTGCAGATGGCTATAGAGCAGTCTTCATCCAGCAATACGCCCGTGTGACTGTGTGCGGATAGATTTGAATCGTTGCGTGCAGAGGTGTGTGAAGTGTGAAATTCGGACTCCAACCTCACCACAACCACAACTTGTACATGCAACATGTATCGCCGTGGCAGCCCACAGTCCAGTAATTGAAATTTGTAAAAAAATAAAAAAAGAAAAAAGGAAACAAAAATATTGGGAGGTAAAGAAAAAGGAAGGGCACGTCACTGCCCGGAGCGAAGGAGTACTCTATGAGCGAAGGAAGGGGCCACGTGTACGAGCAAGTTTCCCTTGTGGCTCGCAACGCAGCTGCCCTTCTTCCTGTGCTTGTTATTAGCCATTCGGGAATTTTTGCACCCCTGTTAAAGGGCAAGGGGGTGTCTGGGAAAACATCAGAGACACACACAGATTTCCTTCCGTGGAAGTATCTGGATCCTTCAAACTAAGAGGTAGCAAAAATGCCTATTCTCCCAAACAGTTCGTTTGGGGTAAAAGCCCATCAAAAAGGGACTTCAAGTGCACTAATGCCCTCTAAGAAGATTGGGTGCAACTGGAAGGAAATTGGCAGGGCCGGTGGTCAACTGAATAATTCGGCATCGGTATCAAGAGGGCCGCAAGAGGGCGTGCAATTGGGAAACCTTCGGGTTATTTAACATCCGAAGCCAGAGGCTTGTTGTGCCAAAGAGTACGGGGAAGAGCACATTAATGGTGATGGAAGATGAAGGAGTAAAGAAATGATGATTTTCTTGTGAGGAGTGTTCATGAGGCCACCAAAGGGCTTTGCATTGTATGAGCGAAACATAACTAAAAGACCTTATGATGTTTAGAAATAACCTAATTAACTCTTTCAGAATGAAGAACTTATGGCTTATTGGTGGGACTGTGATTTCTCATAACTCCCAAGGCGAATGTTTCCTTGACCTGGTTGCTTTTGCTGAGGGAGAAAATAGTGCAGTCTCTCAAGAAGTAGGAGCTCCAGGGACTTCCGTCCCAAACACTATTGTAGGCTGTAGCTCCTGATGCCTTTGAACAAAGTTTTACATTTTACGTTCTATATTCCAGGAGAAAAGCCGCAAAATAGAAGGATTAGTGATGCTCTTATGCAGTGCTATTAATAGCGCTACTAGAGTTGTGAGCGGATACTATTGTGTAAGGATGACGACAAACAACAAAATTGGCTGTCCTGGCCTTTCATAATTAGGAATGACAAATTAAGACGATGTTACACTTTGGTATAATGAAACTCAATTGTACGAAGGCCAGCAAGCTTATTGGAGCAATGTCTGCACCTCTATGCCCTATGAGCTATGGCCAACCAGAAAAGGTGAATCACCATTCATAATTACATTGTATTTAAATAATCGTTAGGGTTTTGCTTCATTTAGAGATTACAAACTGTTTGTGTTTGCTTTGGTTGTGTTAACGCTCCTTATGTTGAGTGTTACAGCTGATCGATGTTGAATAAAAGGGACACATTTTATTGCTCCAAAATACCCCAAACCTCCACGAGACCACGACCAGCCCCCAACCCCCCACTTGTAAGAAGTACAGTGCCTCGTGGTCAATAATGGGGGTATGTTGAAATACTTGGAACATTGGATCTATCAGAGGCACCTTCGGCTTAGAGCAGGGCTTTTCAGAGTTGTGGTCAGGGCCCTCAGGGGCCTTCGGAGGACTTAAGGGCGACATTTCAGAACCTTGTCTTGCACAGGTGAAAAGGAGACCTGTGATTGGCTGCCCATGGCAAGATAACCAATCTTTGGTAGCTCAAGCGTTTGGTATATATTTATTTTTATTTTAGGGAGGTGTGCACACATGATGATGTGATACATTCCTTATAATTATATTGTGTACTTGCAATTTATTTGTCTGTTTTTTTGTATGGTTTCAAAAGGAGGACGAGTATAAATACCCAAAAGGAGGTTTTTGGACATTGTTATTCAGAAGCAAAACTAAGAAAAAAAGGAGATTCAACGCACAGACATCCAATCAGCTTGTGAATCTGTTATAGAACGAATTCGGCTTCAAGATGGAACAGCAAGGCAGCAATACTTCAGTGGAAAAAAAAGATAAAAAAGTCGATGAATCTATCGCGGAAGAAGGAATGTTGGTATCCGCAACAGTGGAACAGATAGCAACTACCTCTGCATGTGTTGACTGGAAGATGAACCGCAAACCATCCGCGTGGGCTGAGTTTCTCAACTTGTTCATGACTGTGATGTGTGTTAGTAACTATTACGTGCAGATTCCCACAGGGCCTGACTACACAGAACGAGTTGGTGCGCCAAAGTCCATGTCTGGTGTCATGCTGGGTTTGGCACCTCTCGTTGGAATTCCCAGCTTGTTTATTTGGTCTTTTGTGTACCGCCATGTTGGATTCCGGCGGGCTTTTGTCATTATCAATACTGTGGCATTGATTAGTAATCTCCTTTATGCCCTCTCTGAAACCAGTCTGTCCTCGGCACAATTCTACATCTCTCGTGCATTGGTAGGCGTTGCTTATACTCTAAGTCTCAGTGTAAATTGGATATCACAGTCCTACGGTTCATCGCTTGTCAAAACTGCATCCGGAAAACTCGGCACTGCGGTGGCTGGAGGAGTGGCTGGAGGAGCCATTATTGCTGCTCTACTCAGTCTAGGAGATGCCAAGGTTGGCAAGGTGTATTTCGACAAGATGACCTTGCCCGGGTGGTTCTACGCAGCAATGTCTATCTTTTTTATGGTTGCTTTTTGGTTTTTGTTTGAGGAGCCACAATCACGTCCAGAATGCGATGATGGGTGCCCAGAATGTGCGAACGAGGATGCTGAAAAAAAAGGTAATGCCCAGTCTACACCCGTATCTATTGCTGCCAGACGAAGAACAACATGGACTGTCATTTCCCTGCTTATAATGAATGGTTGTGGCCGCTTTTCTCTTGGTGGATTTGAAGCAGCTGCGCCATTTATTGCAGACTACTTTTTCGGGTGGTCCGTTACGGTAGTGTCTGTGTTTTTGGGAGCTATTGGATTGGCTGTCTTCCCAGCATTTTACATTCAACAGCGATACCTGTCTCATATTTCTGAGAAAAAGATGGCAGTGGCTCTTATATTTACAAATCTGGCAGCCAACATAGTCCTTTTGCAGTACGGAAGCCCCTTTTCTGAGTGCCAATACATCATCGGGGGAAGTATTCTTTTCATCACTCTTTCCCTCCTTTTTGGCATTATTCAGTCTCTTTTCATCAAAATAATACCCAAGGATTTTGGTCGCCGTCTAAAGGTGGATGTAGGTATCCTCAGTTTGGGTTCCATGGCGGTTGGACGGGCCCTTGGAACTGCATTGGGTTCGCAATTCCCAGACCATCCCCAACACGAAAACATTATTATGGGCACATGTCTTGGTGTCATGTTCATCCACCTCATCCTCCTTCTTGTTTGCTATACCGGTCTAACTGACCCCAACATTATCAAGCCAAAGTCGAAGAGCTAAAGCAAGATATCATATAGACAGAACTAATGGTTATTTGGCTTTTGTCTCATCCAGAGTCATTTGTCACAGGTGCTCTAATTTGATCTTACTCAGTACTTGCCAAATACAAAAAATAAGAATAAACAAATCACTGAAATGCATCTTTTGCTCACATTTGTTTATTAAAATCGGCTCGGACAGTAATAGTGGGCCCAAAATGTGCCTGTATTTTCATGCAATCAAACATTTACGTACGTTTTGGACATTTTTTATGGAGTTAAGGACGATTTAATAAAAGCTCACTCCTTTATAAACGATTATTGATTTATACAAATTAAAAATGATTTACACAAAAACATAATGAAAATGCAATCATATACAAACCTATACAAACCCTAGAAAGTACACGTGAAGTAACACGTGTTATTTAAAAATATTTTATTATTTTTTTGATTTTTTGATTATAATCATGTTTTATTACACTATTTGCTTTTACTATTTCTATTTTTATTCGATTTTTTTCAGCGTTTTTCACAATGTTAGCCAAATCTCTTTTTGGGCATTCGCAACAATTTCTTAACCTTGGATAGAATAGTGGGAAGCAAGGGCACTTTTGGGTGGGTGCATGTAGTCAGGAATTTCTATTACTTGAATTCATGTTCGTCGGCGGGTGCAGCCCTAGCTACATCAGGCAAACGCTTGGTGAAACCATCCCTACCCGTGAGCCAGAATGTTTCCATTTGTCCTTTGCCTTTAACCAAAATAGAGCCTCTTGATTCCAAATGGTAACCCCCAAGGAGCGTAAGGATTGCTTGAGTATCTGATGACATATGAATTCTGAGAGCCAACCCTCCACTTTCCATGCGCGACGCGGTGTTTACCGTATCCCCGAACAAACAGTAACGAGGCATTTTCAAACCAACCACCCCAGCCACAACAGGCCCAGAATGTAGTCCGATACGTAATTGCAATTGAGTATCCGGCAAATGTTTAATGCGAAAATCCACAACACTTGCAAGCAGTTCCAGTGCCATGTTGGCGATAGCAGACGCATGTAGCTGTCCATTCCTAGTCGGCAGACCCGATGCTACCATGTAGGCGTCACCAATAGTTTCTACCTTGTACACATCAAATACATCGATTATGGAATCAAAGCACGTGTATAAATCGTTTAGTAAACTTACCACTTCTAAAGGGGTGCTTTTGCTTGCGATGGTTGTAAAGCCAACAATGTCGCTAAAGAAAATAGTAACTGCATCAAATGACTCTGGAGGCACTGGATGACCTGCCTTAAGCTTGTCACTTATGGCTTTTGGAAGCATTCGCGAGAGAAGGTCATCTGTCTTTGCCTTTTCCTCCTCTAAAAGCAGGGTGCGCTCTTCGACTATCTCCTCCAAATGATTTGAATATTTTTCAAGCATCGCCGCCATTCGGTCGATCATACTCAAACGCCTATTTGGACTTGCTCGACAAATACTCGCGCAAGCCGATCCCGCGGAATCAAACCTCTTGTGGGCAATTTTTGAAGCACATTGTTTTGCTATGTTACAGAATGTCTTTCCAACAATTTCAAAATGTTCCCCCTGATGAGACTCGCTTAGGTTTTCTCCGAACAGACTTATATCTGTATTACCCACAGCCAACTGTTGAATAATTTCCTGGGGACTCATATGAGAAATATAACAAAACGGGTCTCCTAACAAAACCAGTTCAGACATAATAATACCCAAAGAGTAAATGTCACCCAGCTGACGTTTATGCACACTAACGTCACGACTGATTTTAGTCGATATATCTTGAGGAGCGTTTGATTCCATTATCAGCTCTTTACTGATCAATTCTGGTGCAACGAAAAGCAATTTGTTCCAGAAATGTTTTGTATCATTATCATCTCGGGGCTTTTGGATGAGCTTTGAGGAATTATCAACCATCTGGTCTCTGTACGATCGCATTCCGTAGTCTGTAATTTTGACCACCCATCGATTGTCCATTACCACCTTGTCATGTGTCAATGATCCGTGGTACCTAACCCCGATTGCCTTGTGCAAGTACTCCAGGCCTTGGGCTATATCTTGCGCTATTGAAAACCGAAAGTACCAGTCCATGTCAATAGATTGATTTCTTAAAATGTCTTTGAGGCTTCCCTTTTGGCAATAGGCCCACACCAAATAAAACCATTTGTTCGTGGTTCGAGTTGTTGCGCCTATAAATGCGTTTACATTTATGTGCGACAGCGAAAACACCGCATGGGCTTCTTGTTTTAAATCACGATTTAAATTAATACACTTAGAATTTTCTACATTTGTAAATGTCCCTTTTTGCATACGTTTCGCTTCCAAGTCTCGGATAATCACCCGTTCACCTCGATAGAACATAGTGCGACCAAAGATCTTTCCAAATACGGCTCTTTCACCATGACTTTTCGTTGATTCTTCTAAACTGAGATTGAGATCAAAATCATCACAGCCTTTGGTTAATATATTAGTATTAACAGGATGGGCAGGGCTATACGTGTCTTCCTGTAAGTCATTCTCTTCAATAACCCATAGCATGGCATTGATTGCCGCTTTTGTTTGTATTCTACGGTAGGCGAAAAAGAATACCACACAAACACAGAACAAGGCAACAGAAGATGCCACCGCAATGATGATAATAAGAACTAGATCCGAGCTACTCGCAGGGCATGTAACCAATCCAGGAACTGTGGCTGTTGAGCATGGCTGCAAGGTAGCAGATGTTGTGCCAAATCCAGGGCAAATATTACCAACCAAACATTGTACACAATTTGTGGAAGACACGCCATCCGAATCATACCATCCAGGCAAGCATTGGTAGCACATGTCTGCATTATTGCTCGTGCCACTACCATCCGCACATGGGCAGTGGATATTACGTAGGTTTTTTGCTGCGCATTCCCGAGCCAAAGCTTCAGCTCCCGTGGATACCATTACTGGGCCCGAACGAACCAAAGACGCCACTCTCGTTCCAGTAACCACTTCCATGAACGCAAAGTACACCCCTAGATATCCTTGAAGGTATTGTTGTTGATCACTTCCGGCCAGCACATTGCCAGAACGTATTTCAGCTAGAGTATCTGATTGCACATCGAATGCATAAACAGGGAGACCATTGCCGCTATTTAACGAAATGGCCCTTGGGAACCCGTTAGCCTTGTCGACCAGTTTAAGTGCGCTAATGGTTGGGTTAAAGGCGCCACTGTCCATTGCCACGATTGCCTGAACGCCTGGGTTTTCAATAATTGCGCTCTTTATCGCTACCCGTGCCGTAGTTGCATCAAAGGGACTGACTTTAACCAATATACCATTTGGGTTGGTCGTGGAATCAAATTGGCTCAGTAGCATATTCGATGCCGTATTCAACCCTAAAAGAGAGACCAGTTTGTCTCTAAATGTCTGCGTACGTTGTTTAACAGACGACGATGTGGTTACTATTAAAATTTTTGAATACGATTTGGTCGCCAGCAAGGCTGCCATACTCTCTGCAGAGGTCTTCGTATCTTCGCCCACAAAAGTGAACAGACCTTTACTGCTTAATGCCGCCTGTGTCCGTTCACCTTTCTGGATGGCCAAGGCCTTGACACCTGCAGCGAGTGCCCTCTCTACTGCAAATTTTACAGGACGAGCTTCCTCCGTATCGATTGTGTAAACGTCATCATCTGGAATGGAAACAACTAGTGCGTCTGCCTTTGAATCTATCGCTCTTTGAATCGCAGCTACATGGGCAGCGGTTGAGTATTGATCGTAACTAGAATATGTCACATTTACTTTTAAATCCCGTTTCGCGTGCTCTACCCCAAGTAGAATTCCGCTCCAAAACTCCACACCTGTTATGGAATCAATGGTCACGTGAATATTGATTTTTCCTGGATCAATGGCCGGACATGTTTCTGTGGCTGGACAATTTTGATTGTTCACACATGGGCACTCACCAGTTGTGTTCTCACTCCCGCCTGTACCCTCAGTCAGAGCCCCATTATTTTGGTTATTGAACGAACATTCGGATTTGTGATGATTAAACGCCAAAGCAGCCGTACATATGAAACTGTTGATATTGGCCTTGGTTAGGAACTGGGGACCGGAATCCACTCTTTTGTTGATGATGCGAAGGCCTGTCATTAGATATAGATACATGTACATCACACTGTGAGCCCCTTGTACAATCTGACCTTGATCTATTACGAAAGAGAAGCGATCATTCTTTAAGTATGTTATCACTTTATCGTTCGCATCAAACGATATGACTGCTTTCATAACTCGCCCGGAGCTTAAGATTATTCCCAACCCAGTGTCCATCACCTCTGCTACACTCCCACCTCCGGAAATCAAGCAGTCAATAGTTGGATCAGCATTTACTAGCGCAACAACTTCTGCCGCGGCGGAATCCACATGAGTGACATCCATATACAACGTCTTTACATTATTGTCCCCCAAAATGTTCTTCAGTCCTACCGCTCTACTGAGTATCCCGCCATTGTTAGCCTCACCGCCTCCAAAAACACATCGTGTTACCTTATATTCGCTCTGAAGACGTTTAGCGGCCACTTCACCGGCAAACTGTTCATCCTGTGATATGTGCTGCATGTGTAGAGCGTTCATTGAGTTGAAGTCAAAAGAGCCCGGGATACTGTTCATGGAGACAACAGGAATTCCTTTGGATAACGCATAGTCCATTGCAGCAATCACGGTTTCATCTGGTAGAGTGACAACCATTCCCATGCTCACTCCACCGCTGCCACTACTACTGCTCCCGCTGTACAGATCTGCCGCATCCCGTATCTTCTTCGCATGCGCAAGAGTGTCCACGACGGGAGGCCTATCCCATTCCACCACTACGGAAATATCTCGTCCTGTGAGATTGGCGGCCAGATGAACAGGATTCCTAATTTCAACAAGAAAAAAAAAAAAAAAAAAAAGAATAGAACAAAATAAAAAAAAAAAAAAAAAAAAAAAAAAAAAAAAAAACCCCCAAAAAAAAAAAAAAAAGAAAACCGACACGTTTCGTTTCGTTTGGTTTTTTTTTTCAATTACGTAACCTTTTGTTAAGCAACTGTTCTCTTATTTATAGTTCCCATCCTTCCATCCCTCTCCTCTCCCATCTTATACTACGTACTAGAGCTATCTGCTCTGGCTTCACACCTAATATAATGAAGCTACAGTATAGCTATCTCATTAAACTGATAAGACTTCCAACAAATCTTCACCCCAATGCGGGTCAAGTAGCATATCGGGTGTTCATTCTAGTAGTCTTTGTCACTTATCAGTTTATGTGCTAGCTCATTGTGTGTTTTACGCTCTCTTCATTGGGCCCCATTCTTGCACAAAGTTTCACTCTTAGTAGCTCTGTTTTTAGAGATTAAAGAGAGTGGAACAAATAAGACTAAGGACGTTTCTGTTGGAGACCGAACTGCGAACGAGGGCGCTGGCCTCCTGTTTCGTCCTTCTCAGCTATTTTAAAATGCCGTACTAATTTTCTATCTTGACTTTTAGCGAGCAGAGGTCAATGATGTTTACTTGAGAAACGCACATGTAAAGCAACTCTCTGAAATTTCTATAACTCCTTTTTGGTGATAAGATTCAATGCAAGACTGCCTAAAAAGTCCCCCATGACCCACATTTCTCTATTCACCTTACCTATTCTTGGAAGATACCTCCTTCTCTGACTTCGCCATCACCCTTTAGTTCGCCAAAGGGCAACAAAGGGCTTTACCCTCATCTTTAAGTTCCCCTGCATCTTCACTTCCAACAGCACAAGTTTTCAATTCCAGTCCACTTCACTTGTTCATCTTCCTCTTTACAGCCTTCCCTCGGTACCATCTTGCATTGAGAAAAATCACAGAATTTCTATTGAAAATATCAAATGTATGGAACTTTTGTATTGAAAATTTTTAACTATAGATTTTTTCATACAAATATTTTCAGTATGGAAATTCTCATAGAAAAAATAAATCAGCTGTGTTTTTTTTTTTTTTTTTTTATTTTTTTTTTTTTTTTTTTTTTTTTTTCATTGTTTTTTTATATTTCTTTTAATTTTATTTTTATTTTATTTTTCTCCTTCTTTATTATTTTATTTAAGAAAATCACATGGGAAGAACATCAGGGAAGAGGAAGTATTTCAAGCAGGCAGATTAGATATATAAGACAGAAAGAAAGAAATGGGTGAGCATATGGTACCAACGAATACTGCTGCGGCATGCGAGGCAGAAGATTTAAAGAAGCATGTCCCGGAATTGTCAAAGGTTCTGAATGATTCTGAAAAGCCTTTGGCTGAGCGTTTCCGCGCTTTGTTTACCCTGAAAAATATCGGTGGTCAGCAGGCGATTGATGGGATTGCAAAGACTTTTGAAGATGATTCTGCGCTGTTGAAGCATGAGGCGGCGTACTGTCTGGGGCAGATGCAGGACCCTTATAGCATCCCTTCTCTTGTGAAGGTATTGGAGGACCGCTCCCAGGAGGCGATGGTTCGTCACGAGGCTGGCGAGGCTTTGGGTGCTATTTCTGAACCCGAGACATTGCCGATTTTGGAAAAGTATGTAGAGGATGATTGTATCGAGGTCTCCGAGACATGTCAGATTGCAGTCGACCTTGTAAAGTTTAATATGGAGAAGAAAAAGAAGATTGAAGAAGGGACACTCAAAGATGGGGAAAATGTGATTGGGACACAGTACTCCTCTGTGGATCCAGCTCCTGCCGGGTTTGAAGACAAAGCAACGACCGAGCTGCGCACAATGCTTTTGAATGAGGAATTGCCTCTTTTCAAACGGTACCGCGCGCTGTTTGCTTTGCGTAATCGTGGGGATGAAGAATCTGTGTTGGCGATTGTGGATGGCTTTGGGTGCCAGAGCGCGCTGTTTCGTCATGAGATTGGCTATGTTCTTGGGCAGATGCAGCACCCTGCTTCTGTTCCGGGTCTAGTAAAAGCTTTGGAGCGAATGGATGAGAACTGTATGGTGAGACATGAATGTGCGGAAGCTTTGGGATCCATCGCAACTGAAGAGTGTATGCCCGTGTTGAAACTCTTTCAAGAAGATGGTGAGCGTGTTGTTAAAGAAAGTTGCGATGTTGCCTTAGATATGTTGGAATACGAGCAAAGTGGGGATTTCCAATATGCTGATACAGTTTCGAAATTGGGCGATTCCGCTGTTAATGCCTCTTAAGCCACGATACGGATTAATTTAATATTAACAAAAGTACACAGTTGTGCGCCTTCAGGAAAAGGCCTCATAGATCTCATGTAGTTGCATTCTACCTCCTTAATTTACCTATCACTTTTGAATTAAACTTTGGTTGTGCAAGTGAAAAATACTCCTCAGCCAGCGAAAGTACATTTTCTAAAGTCGATTTCGACTTTCATTTCACAAATTTGCAATTTGATGCTATAGTTTTGTATTAAACACTATGAACTTTGGGTCTAATAGCAAAATAAAGCACTACTACTGAATACAAAGCTGCATTCGAGTAAGAATGAATGTATATGGCCGAACATTCTTGAAAAATAAGAAATATTTTAAACCTCTGTCAAGTTCTTTTAGGTACAAGTAGCAAAAACACAAAGCAGATGTAACTTTATTTTATCTTAAAAATTACTTGCTTAAAAAGTTAAATGGGTGTTGTGTGGGGCTGTTACGTGATGATCGTCTTTTCTCGCAGAACTGAAAAACTGTTTTCAAAATATGATATTCATTCTTTGAGCCATTCCTTTCAAAATCCAAAGCATGGATTTTAATAAACCCATTCATTTCCATACCAACATGTCGGTCGATGTAGCCAGAGCGAGTTAAAGTGTCATATACATAGCATATCATTTCTGTAGAAGAGCCGCTCGCGCGGCTATGAAATGCTTCTTTTACAAGTCCATCCATTATGGCACTCACTCGCTCACGCAATTTCTTCTTTTTCCAATCCCCATAACGAGCGTGCTTTATCATCCCTGCTACATATACACACTTGAGGAAGGGATTCGAGCAATACTCGTCAAACGCATCTTCAAACTTGCAAGTTCTAAAATAACTGATATCATATGCTTTGTTAAGCATGTGAGGCTTCTCAGATTTTCTACTGGATACATCCTTGTCGTATTTACACATAACCCGTGCAATGTAATGGGCCATTTTTTCCTGCTGGGCTGTATCCAGAATACCGTATTCACTCACAAACTCTTTCATTCTTTTGAACGCATCTTTACCATAACCTTCCATGTTTCCAATTCGACTGACTGCACATAGCAGCATACAAAACTGACCAGTCCTGGTCGTTTGCCCCGTGTGGCCAACAATTGCATCATGCATTGTTACAAGAACATGAGAAGCTAACAAAGAGCTGCCATAGGCATTTTCTACGCCCACTAGCGCGGCATCAAACATTTCTTTGTTCTTACGCATTCCTTCGTTATCACCAAGTCTTTCAACTTCGTTCATAGGGCGTAAACTACCTGATAACACAGCGTACTTTAGCGCACCCGCAATGCTTACACTTGGGATGTGTTCACAGTGTTTCATTAAATTCACAAGAACCGTATGAGAAACAACCCTGTCGTTTCTGCAAATAAGATCTTGGAGTGCACCAAACAATTCATAGCGACCAGCATTTTCAATATGCGTGCAAAGCGTTGACAGTGTTTTTTCTATCGCATCGTCAGCTTGGGAAGAATAGGCTAATAAAATATTGAATTCTCGCAAGGCATTTTCTAAATCGCTTCGCGTGCATAATGCGTGTATGAGGGAGGCTCTTATCAAAGGATTTGCTCTGGTTCCATCTCGGCTTTCAATGACGTCAACCATTTTACGTAATGGGTATACAAGGTTCAATTTCGCTACTTTCAAACAAAATTTTCCACAGAGATGGGCCGGGAAATCATATCCTGTTTCGTCTAAATAATCAATCACTTTGCCGAACGCTTCAAAGTTTTTCTTTGGCCTCGACGATATGTAAGAGCTACTGCAAAGAATGGCAAAGCAGGAGTCTCTCATACCTTTGTATTCGGAAAATTCTTTTAAAAGCTTAATTGCATTATCAGTATTTCCATATATCAAAGATAAGGCCATCATTTGTTTGTTTAAAAAATCTGTTGAGACCCTGTGTTTAAGTGCATCATCGTACAAGTCACATGCCCAACCATACCACAAAGCGCGGTCTTTTTCATTCAAATACATCACCTTTCGACAGTAAATAAAAAAGGCTCTGTAGAATCGTGTTGGATAAGGCTGCGCATAGACGTTTGCAATCTGGTCAATATAGTATTCGCAATTTACAGCAGCTTCAGGGTGATGAGGGACAAGAGTAACATAATTCGAGAAAATCGAAGCTCGAGTGCCGGCTTCTTTAAACAAACTAGTTTCCGCTATCTGCTGCTCAATCTCTTTCAGAACATTAAACCGTTTCTCAACATTAAAATCGTCGGACCAAGAAATATCCCCATTCAACACTTTCAATGCAAAAACCATATCAGCCAAAGTCCTTGCCCTTTCACCAAAATTAATTAAAAACCTAGAAAGTTGTTCCTTCGTTTCAACAGTCCTTAAATCCGGGGACAGTTCATTCAATTCATATTGATACATGAAGTAAGATAAATAGTCCCTATGCAAGAACTTCCCAAGGGTCCTAGCCTTGACATCCAAATCGTTTTCTCCCAACAATGGAACCTCATCTAAGGCTCCGTCATGCTTCGCTTCTGAAAAGTCGGGGTTTTTTAACATCGGCAAATCACCATCGGCCTGCATAGACTGCGCGGCCGTCTCTGCCTGTTTCAATCTCAACGTTTGTAAGTTTGCCAATGGCTTCCTCCCATCGTTTCTGCATCCACTCACTATTTCCATCTCATCTGGTATATTGTCATTATCATTTACCTCGACAAATACATCATCCCCTTCCTCATCCAGGTCCTTCACAGTAAACCTCTTTGCCATGCGGTTCTTCTTCAGCATGTTCCACATATTCTGTGGACTCTTATCCTGCCTATCAAGTCTCAATTCCTCATCTTCCCCCACTTCAATTTCCCACACCTCTTCATCCTCATTGCTATTTTCCTGCCCTACTTCACCCATGCATGAGACACTTTTCATTTCATTTACACCCACGGATTCTTCTCTATTTACACTTTTCTTCCCAAAGAACCTCTTGCGCTTCCCACCTTCCCTGTTATTAGCTGCGTCAAGTCCACCATACGTACGATCGTCTTCTCCACTCTCGCCAATCATGTGACCATTGTCCTTATACACGGACGAGGTTTTGCTGCCCTGCAGTTTACATTCGTCAACACTGCTAGTCAACCAATGCATAAAAACATCACCCTCCAATGGATTCTCCGTGTATAGGTTTTTTTTCTCCCCTTGGTTCAAAATTGCATTCACGCCTTCCATATCGCAAAATCGCATCTTGAATCCACTTTTCCCCTCCCGCAACACCCCTTCCTGTTGCTTGTGCAGATTCCTGTCCATCCTATCCCAACCACCAGTCACTGCCGTAGAGTGTGGCCGCCCAGAACCCCCTCTTCCCCTTCCCTTTCTCTTCCCACTCAAGCCTTTCCCATGTTTTGGATCCAAACTTGCTTTAAAAGCATTCCTCAAACGCGGAACAACATTAAAATCATTGCTTGCCTTTTTCAAAAGACTCATTATCTCCTCCCGAGGTGTGCTCGAACGCGCACTGGTTGTGGAAGCAGCAGCAGCTTCAGCAGCGTCAGCAGCAGATCTAAAACTTTTTCGTCCACTGGATATCCCGCGAGAAAATGATAATGACGACAATGTTGATTCACACAGGGAGGAGGAGGAGGAGGAGGAGGAGGATAAACAATGCAGACTATACACACTCGCTGTTCTTTTTCTCGTTGTTGTTGCGACTGTTTGAATAAACGTCAAACGATGGTGCTCTCTTACTCGAGTACATGATCCTAATATATTGTGCGATAAATAAGAGATGAAGGACACTGAAGCTGTTCTCATTCGCTTTGACGAGTTACCCAAAGACGAGGAGGCGACTCTACTCAAGCAGTCACTTCCACCCAGACTTAAGACCAACACCATAATCCCTTCTTGATCCAAATCCTTCTTCTTGTTGTTTCTTTTTTTTTTTTTATATTTTTTGGTTACCGATGTTTCGTTTTTCCTTTTCTTTCTACTTTTCGCTTTTCACTAATTCCCTTCTCTTCTTCTTCTTCTTTTTCTTCTTCTTCTTCTTCTTCTTCTTCTTCTTCTTCTTCTCCTTCTTCTTCTTCTTCTTCTTCTTCTTCTCCTTCTTCTTCTTCTTCTTTTTCTTCTTCTTCTTCTTCTTCTTCTTCTTCTTCTTCTTCTTCTTCTTCTTCTTCTTCTTCTTCTTCTTCTTCTTCTTCTTCTTCTTCTTCTTCTTCTTCTTCTTCTTCTTCTTCTTCT
>PDIM01000067.1:79115-89690 GCA_002811675.1 Ichthyosporea sp. XGB-2017a | reverse complement strand
AAAAACAACAAATCGATTTTTTTTTTTTTAATCGAAAAAAAAAAATGTAAATGATGGATTTGAAATTCAGAATTTGAAGTTTGATCAAGAGTCTGAGGCAGAAAAAGAAAAACAATGACTGTTCTTACCGAGGAACAAAAAAAAAGGATTGAAAGTAATCGTCAAGCAGCCTTACTTCGATTACAAAAACACTCTGAGAAGAAGAAGCAACAGACTGTAGCGACGCTTCCCTCCTCCTTTCATAATCACACCACAACTGGCGCAGCACCACTATACTGTGAATCAACCACAGCGAAACCCCAAGATGAGGGGAAAAAGCAGCAGGCAGAGGAAGAGCCACTCCCCCGAGTACATGATGCAGTGGTTTATAACTCCCCGCTCTTCCAGTATTACGATAATGAAACTCTGCCGGCTGTGAGGAAAGCTGCTCAGGCTACAGGAGCGGGAGATTATTATGATAAACCATGTGGTGATTCAATGAAGACAGGATATCTCATGGAGGATCCACAACGGGACAAGCTTGTGAAGCAGCTGAGGGAGATTCAAGAGCGATTATTTAACGAAACGCGAGGCAGTGGGGAATTATTCAAGGAGTTTCCGGTGGATCCCGGGCAAGATTGTAGGGTGGGTGTTAAGAACAACGAAGATGAAGGTTGGAAAAGTAGTAAAACGGACTATATGAATGGGGCAGGCAGAGGGAGTAGCCATCCAAGTAATGGACTGCGCTTTAATATCACACACTGTGTGATGTTGGACTTTGAAGCGCAGTTTGTAAAAGATGAAAAGCGTTTCCCAACAGAAATAGGTAAGCCCAGCCCCGATGATAAAGAAACATTGAAAGATTTGTACAAAGTAGTGAACATTGTGGTTTTATTTTGTGTTGTTTGTGTGTGATATGGAATGGCTGAACGTTCAGTGGAATTCCCAGCTGCAGTACTTGATTTGTCCACTGGTGGCATTGTCGGTGAGTTTCGATCCTATGTACGGCCTGTAGTCACCCCTGTGCTGACAAAAGATTGTGTTGAGCTAACGGGAATTAAACAAGTAAGTATTTTGTAGAATATCATTGAGCTTACTGCAAAAGGTGTGGCTGTATTAATCTCTAACACCCCCTTTTATTGTTTTTTTTTTTTTTTTGACTGGTGTAGTCGAAAGTCGATCATGCCTTAACGTTTCCTGAAGTTCTTCCAAAGTTCATGGCGTGGTTGAACTTGGTTTCTCGCACATTCAATTTCAAAATGTTGCTTCCGACAGACCTGTTTGAGGAGGGAGATACAACGAAACAACTTCCCATTTTCAGGTTGGACCCAAATTATGAAGATGAAAAGGACCTTGATGAGGAACACGATAAACATCCTTTCCATTCTTCATCGCCGGCAGAGCTTCCAAGAAAAGGTTTATTTTGTCAGTGGAACAATTATGACTTAACTTTGTGCTTTCCTAGACAATGTAAGCTGGCTTCCGTTAATCCTCCTGAAATATTTCGAATTGCTTTTGATGTAAAAATGGCATTCCGTGATAGATACGATTACAAATCAAAGACCTATATGCTGCAAGATTTGCATATGAAGGGTGAACTTGTAGATGCAATCAAACCCCCAGAATTTAAGCTTTCTCATTCCTTGTTGATGCTCTTTGGACTTCGAAAGGGAAATTTTATAGGTAGCGCGCACACAGGATTGGACGATTGCCGAAACACGTGCAGGGTCTTGTATAGATTGCATAAAGATGGATATCTTAGTGAGTTTTTTGACAAGCTGAAAGATTCAAATTTCGGACTTGACCAGAGGGGGCTGGTTTGGCCATTTTGGGGGTTTAAAGCAACTAAAATTTGTTTTTACGAAGTTTTGCCACGGGAAAAAAAGCTTGGGCTTTTTCGGGGCTCAACTAGAGCTCTTTCAGAGCTTTATGGGATAAATCGCGAACTTGAAGCGAGCATCAATAGGTCCAAGAATTCTAAGAAGCCATCTAAAACCTCGTCAACCCTCCCAGCCGCTTCCAAAGCAGGTGCTTTAAAAAAACACCAAGTTGATATGGGCCCGGGTTCTCGCGTCACCCCACCCCTCTGCTTTTGTGGCAAACGCACGCGAAGAATATTGTCACATAAAGGGAAATCTGTAACTATGATTACACCAGGCTCTGATATGGCAATTTCGTCTCGTTATGCGTATGTCTGCAATGTGCGAAAGAGGGAAATTCAAATGAATACTACCGCCAAACGTGTACAAGCCCTTGCGAAATTCAGGGCTGCTTCGTCATACAATAGTTCTTCAAATGACAGTGTCAAATGCTCATTCTTTAAAACTGAAACCCAAGTTTTGAAAGAAATGGATTCGAAAATATCATCCAGTGTAAATGAAATGGAACACACAAGAGAATAATTCAGAAGCTCTGTGACTCTACTCGAATTCATTCAAGGTTCGCTTTTACATTTTTCAACTTTCAAATTAGAATACCCAATTCCCTCGGTACCATACATGAACGGTCCCTCAAGTGTCCCTTCTGGTGATCCGGCCCCTCCGGCCCATGCATAGAGAACTGTGGCGGCCCCTCACAGAGAACTGGATTTACAAACCACGTGCATATTCACTTTTTAGGGGCCGGCCGTGACGCACGTGCGGGCTGATCATGAAGCTAGAAAGAATCAATGATGAGAGAGTGCCAATTTATACTACATAGCTGCCAAAAACAATTTATACATAGCTGCCAAAAGGACCAAAAGTCAGAACACGCGTAAATTACCGCGTATTCGACAGTATTATTTGATTCTTGCTCTTCATTTCTCAGTTCTCACATCATGACCAACCTCGTCGCACGAGCGGGGCCGAGCAATCAAATTATTGGAATTTAAATTTAAAAAGCCTCATTTTAAATTTTAAAAAATATTTGGCGGTGCTATGGTGCGGAAATTG
Source organism: Ichthyosporea sp. XGB-2017a (assembly GCA_002811675.1). Classification (NCBI taxonomy): domain Eukaryota; class Ichthyosporea; order Dermocystida; genus Chromosphaera; species Chromosphaera perkinsii. The sequence continues at coordinate 86,778 of PDIM01000067.1, read as the reverse complement.
CAAAGCTTAATGATGGATGGCCTGTGTACAAATATCAAATAAGAAGTTTTTTTTTTTTTTGCCTTGTCACGACATTGTTTTGTAATGCAAACAAGTATAAATAAGAGTGGGGGACCAGGACGTGACTAGATTTAGTTCGGGCGAGTCTATAAAGGGGGAAAGAGGGGGAGATCGAATGAAGGCGAGGTTTGGGCGCTTTTGTGTTGAATGAGTAAAGGGGAGAGACAGACAGGGGAATTGGTGTTTAAATCATGCTATTGCCAACAGCAAACGGCGACAATGGTGGTGGTATCAAAGGGGTTCATGATAATGCCTTGGAGGTAATGGAAAGTGATACGGAACGCCAATATAGCTCTTATTCGGGAGTGGGAGGAGCTCAGAGCAAGCGACATGGAGACGGGTCGACTGGAAGTTGCCCATTTAGAAGTGATGAGATTTGCTTTGGTAGCGAAGGAAGAAGTAGTGGAATTACCCCAGTGGAGAAAGAAGTTCCAGACGTCCACATGACTAAAGTTCCAAAGCGCCGGAGTTTCGCAGAATCTTTAGTTGGACTAATCCCTCAGGTTTTCCATAGGAAATCTTCGCGATTATCGTCAAATGGCCTCAAGAAAGGCAAAAGGAAACGCTTAGAAAAGACTGAGAATAAGAAATTTGTATCTGCATGTAAAGGCGACAATGCCTTCTTAAGGAATACTTCTGAAGTAAAAAGCGGCACACATGATGCGACAGAGAGCAGAGGAGAGAATAATGAAAACGTTGATTATAATGAATTGATAAACTGTCCAGAGCAAGGGATGGAAACGCCAGCTGTTAATACAGACTATCGGGATATTCATAAAAGGGTGGCATTCGATACTTTTGGGTGTGTTCAAAGTGAACTGAAGAAGTCTCTTGAAAGCGTAGAGACGTACAAGAAATTAATGGAGGTGGTTATGGAGGCGGAGAAATCCTTGGCAATGCTTGACAATATTCATTCTATCATGACTAATATCCTGGAGGGTGTTCTGGAGTTAATGGGGGCAGCGTATGGCTTGATTGGGGAGCTTCGTACGGACGAAAAGACAAAGGAACCATATCTTCATTGCTTTGCTCTCACTGACATTTCTTGGGATGACTTTTCCCGGACCTTCTATCACGGGTTCAAGGAAGATGGTTGGGATTTTTACGGAACAGATAATTTGTTTGGGCTTTGCGTTAGTGAAAGAATGAATATCATATCGAATGATGTTAATGGGGACCCAAGAAGAGGAGGAAAGCCAAAGCTGCCCTCCAATCACCCTATAGTTTCCAGTTTCCTTGGTATGCCTGTGTTTAATTTGCTGAATGGAGAGTTACTGGGGCTAGTTGCTATATCGAATGGGAAGGGAGGCTGGTCAGAAAGTGATGGGGAGTTTTTAAGGCCTGTTGTAGAATTGGTAAGTAAAATTTTAATGGAGCACCTTAAAAGTGGAAAGCAATTTGCGCAGTTAGAAAGGGAAGCAAATCATGCGAGGGTATTGGAACAGTCTCTCATAGCAAGATCGGATTTTTTATCCGTTCTTAGTCACGAACTTCGAACGCCATTGAATGTCATATCTGGCCTTGGAAGTGGGCTTTTGGAAGATTGGTCCGAAATGCTGAAAGCTATAGAGCAGGGTAGACATCTTTCAACATGCCCTCCTATTGAAGAATGCAAAACATTGATCACGGAATCAAGAAATGAAGCAGTAGCAAAATTCCGGAGTGCAGCGGTGCCGAATGAGCAGCTCCGGCACTTTGTAAAGATGGGTGGAACTACATTATCTGGACTTCAGCATATTTTGGACAGTGCAAACTCGCTCCTAGGGACTGTGGGCAAAATACTGGAATACTCAAAACAAACATTTCAAACATCAAGGGCTGGAAGTGCTGCGGGGTTGAAGAAAAATGAAAACGAAGAGAGTTTGTCAAGTATTTTAAGCTCAAATGTTTTTGATGGGTCAACAGCTGCAAGTTCTCTCCAATCTGTATACGGTGGTTTGGAATCAGAATCAATTAGTTTTTATCGCCTTCTCGGAAAGATAGTGGAGACTGAAAAGTATAATATTCAATCACATACGACCTTTGGTTTGGTGATATCCCCGCGCTGCCCTGATTGGGTTTATGGTGATTCAGACAATATTGACAGAGTAATCCGCAGTGTGGTTAACAACGCTTTAAAGTTTACGGATAAAGGTTCTGTCGTTGTGGAAGTATCAGTGGCAAGTGAGGAAGATTACCAAGCTTTTTGTGCCAATGGTGATTCATCCGGTATTCCTGATACGTTAAACGAATTTCGAAAAGCGAGCCAGTACCACAGTGAACGTACAACTTTTGTTCTAATTAAAGTGCAAGATTCTGGTATAGGCATCCCCCCAGCATGTCTACCTCACATTTTCGAACCATTTTTTCAAACAAATGGTGGCCAAAGGCGGCGCTTTGATGGCGTTGGGCTCGGGCTATCATTAGCAAAAGAAACCATTGAAGGCCTTGGAGGCTTTATTTACGCTGACTCAAAACCAGGACTTGGCACTTGCGTAAGTATATTGCTCCCACTTGAGATTCAAGAGGATACGGTAACGAATATGCTCAACAACTTCACGGAGTACCCTTCTATATGCCCTGCTTTGTGGAAGAATGAAAATTATCAAGCTGGGAATATTTCATTCGAGGTAAACATTAAAGGTGGTTGGGAATCGAATTTAAATTCCAGACGATGTACCGAAGGGACCAAGTTTGATACTGCTAAACTTAACAAATCCCCAGCTTCGGAAAGGCGTATTGCGCTTATTGAAGGGCAGGTTAGGCAAAATGACCATCTTTATATGTTCAGCTCAAAGCCCAGAAGTCATTTAGGCATTAGTGAAGAAGCTGGCGTGACTTCATTTGAAATTGATGCAATGTCTCTTTTGGCTGCGTATTTCTCGTGCAGTCGCACAGACTTGAACGTTCTCATTTTGCACACAAATGAGCAAGTGCGAAAATTTCTTGAAGTCCAACTACGGCTTTGGGGTTTTAAAACATGCCTATTTCATGAGATTAATGGTGATGTGATGAAGGCGATTGAAGACGAAATGTTTGATTTGATGTTTGTAGAAGAAGATATGGAAAACCTTGAGACCCTCCCCTCTCATAGATCAAAGTTTGGTAGAGGAAACAGTAAAACATTCTCTATCCCTTGTTGCCTTTTGATCTCCTTCAAAGGTCTCACTAAGGTCAATTCTTTTAACAAACGCATGTATAGATGTCCTTCCAACAGAGAGAATACTCTACGAAGCTCCCGAGTTTATGACTGGCTACTGTCATGGCCATGGACGCCTATGGGCATATTGAATATTTTTGCCGAACTGTCAAGTAGATTGCAAATTATCGAAGAACTGCGCAATACCAGAGAATTTTCCTTGTGGAAATCAAATATAAGTGGACTGCAAACATCACCCTTGTCTGAGTGTACTCCAGCCACGATCAAAAAGGAATCATCTATTGTTCGTTATGTCGTCAGTATCACTACAAATTGCAGTGGCGGGGCATCGCGAAATAGTGAGTGCGTTTCGCCTTGCACTGTTAGTGAGCCTGTATATGAATCAGAATCGAAATACAAACAGCCTGGGCTCTCAGTTGTGGTGTCTGGGGAATTTGCAGAAGACAGTCTAACCGCTGCTAGTAGTTTTTCTGAAAACAATTTGTACGCGGGATTGACAAAAACGGAAGATGGCGAATTCTGCATCAAAGAAGAGGATGAAGACGTTTCTGATTATAATGTTAAAAGGTCCATTGATATGGACAGTGAAAGAGAGTCCTTGGCAAGTAGTACCCCCCCCAACAAAGTACCTGCAGAGTCAATTCTAGAAGCACCTACAAACGAAGTTCAAACTTTTGGAAGCCCCAGGAGGAATTCCGATATAGAGCATCTTTGCATGAAAACAGTTAAAGATCTTCTTCAAAAGTTTTCAACGCCAGACAGGAGGCGGTATAATGTTATGACTGACGATGAGATCTTTAAACGCTTTCTGAAGGCGCGTGATGACAATTCCATAAGTAAGAACAGTCCTTTAAACCAATCATCTGCAAAAGAAAAGTCCTCCAATGGAGTATCTCACAGTCTAGTCAGAGAGCAAACGTGGAATGAAGAAAACAGTCATTTTTGCGTTCTGGTAGTCGATGATAACGTTTGTAATCGTAAAGTCTTCTCAATGATGCTAGGCGTAATCCAGAAAAGCCTAAGTGTGACTGACCAAAAGCGAATTGTCATCGACTATGCAGTGAATGGAAACGAAGCCATTGAGTGTGCAAATGGTCGAAAATACCAACTTATCTTTATGGATGTACGGATGCCATTCTGTGATGGAATTGAAAGTGTCCGTGCTATCCGTGGAAACCCGGAACAGTGTGGATACCCTGTCATTGCGATGGTCACCGCTGCAGAAGAGAATGCCCGGGAAAAGAGTGGCTCTGTCAAAGCGGGAGCCAACTTTTTTATTCAGAAACCTGTTGCTACAAAGATAATCCGAGAAATCTTCAACTTGGTCTATTCGCTTTGTAATTTTCCATCTGATCAATAACTATGCACAAAAAAAGCCCTTTGAGCGACTTAAACGGACATTTGGTTAATGTTCTGTGGCGCTTTCAATTTATCCTTAAAATCAATCTCTGTTCACACCAAAATGGAATTTGAAATAAAAAAATCATTTTGCTTCTGTTGTAGGTTCAAAATCACCCCAAACGAGAAGGATGTAACAACTAAACTCCTCCTCGAGTTATTAACGGCCTACACAGTCCTCGCAGCCTGGTGGATGTGTTGCTCCTCTTTGCGACAGTCGCTCTTCATAGTCTCTCGAGACACGGAGCATTCCATTTCCACCACTTTCCTTCTCGATGATGTTACTTATCATTAATGTGACATTGAGGAAGCTCACTCGACGAGGAGACTGGCTCTCCAGACTTTGGATGTGATCTAGCTCTGCTTGCTCTAACTTGTCTTCCTTTAACACTCTGCGTAGCTCTTCCAGTGCATCTTTCCAAGTGTCCCCTGCCTTGCCTCCTCTTTTTGTTATCATGGCATTCACAAAGGAGATCACTGCCTCTGGTGACGGACTTTCACCAGACATGATACAACAACAGTCCATTTAAATAAATCACTTGGTCGTTCAACGATTTAATCCACTCTCCGCTGTTCCAGGACTTATCTATACACCGCACACTCTTGGCACCATACCATTACCAACCTCTCCTATCTCGGTACCTTACGTATGTGAAGAAAAATCAAGGAATTGCGAGGATTGATTTTGATTTTAATCTACACTTGGTTTAAATCCGTTTCTCCTTTTCTTTAGCATGATCTGATCTGATCTGATCTCACTTCCCACATAGAGTCTGTACCTTTATTTGTTCCTTTACAGATTTTTTTTTTTTTTTTTTTTTAATTTTTTTTTTTTTTTTTTTTTTTTTTTTTTTTCTTTTTTTTTTTTTTTCTTTTTTTTTGACTCCCCCAGACTTCAAAGTTTCAAAGTTTCAATAGTTGCTGCAGTACTGCACGTTGCACGCACATTCCTTCCAAATAATTTCCACCTTCCACTCCTGATTCTGGCACAGCCAAATATTTTGTATTTTCCTTTCCCCCTCGCCTTTCCCTCCCTAATTCTTGTTTTATTTGGAAATTTAAAATAAACTGCACAGCAAGTGTGGACGAGCGAAGCTTGTGTAAGTGATCCAGTTTTGAGAAGCATAATTTTGAGGGGATGGGAGTTTTATCCAATCAGAGGGCTGCATTTTCCATATATCCTCGAAAAAATTGACCGTCAAAAGGGCCTGAGCTGATGAGAGAAAAACGCTACGCTGCGCTTCGCTCAATAATTTCTCCCATTTTTTTCTCAGTAGCATTTTTGCATTTTTGCCAGAATATTTGGGACGAGGAATTTTTTTTTTTTGCAGCTTGCCATTGCTGTTTGCTAGTAAAAAATTCCAGACGTGATACAAGTACTTGCTCTCTAGTTTTTTCCGAGTGCGGACTGCAGTCTGCAGAATGCCGGCCTCATGGGCTGTGGGGGCGAAGCTTACTGCTTATTTTCACAAATTGCAGAATTGAAATTAATTATTTGCTGCAAATTGTAAATTGCCAATTTGCAAATAGTCGCAATAAGTATTTCGGCAAGTAGCAGTTGCAACGGACTGCTTATTTTACATCGTGCTTTGTGCAAAAATCGGAAATTCCGAGATGGTAATCAAAATTTAGCAGTGCAAAGTTTGAGGGTGGTCGATTGCTGCATTATTTTGCGTTTCATAAGTCACAAGTTTAAAATAATGCAGCAGACTGCTTAATTTAGGAGTTCGGTTTCCACTTTCCACTTTTCGTAGCATTTGCAACAGTTGACACTCTGCTGCTGGTCTCTCTGTGGGGATGGGGGATGGCACAGTAATTGGCCTGGCCCCTGGGGCCCAAATAAATTGTTCAAGGCTGGGTGTAGACGCGGTGGCAGCAGGAAGCATGAACCGGACGTGGCGACTTTTTGCGAAGGCGAAGCTGAAGGAGCATTATTCGATCACACTTCCTCAACGGCATCCTAGTAGCTTAACAAAATTGAACATTTACCAGGAATTGATCTGATCGTTGAGACCAATATCTTCAAGGCCACCAATAATCCCTCCCTTCCGTCTTTCGTTTCGTACTTCTCCAGAGTTTTCAGATGCAAATTTAAATCAATCACACCGGTAATTCTGGAGAAGTATGGAAGCGAAAAACGGAAGGATGGGAATTGGCACCTCTGTTTTTCAATATTCCCCTCAAATTCAAATAGTGGCAAAAGTTGGTGAGTCTGTTAAGATGATTATTGATTGATAATGCGTAGTCCTTGTGCCTGCTCATTGGCACTCTTCTTCTTGCCCAAATACCAGCGAATGAAACTGAGGTGGTGGAATAAGGTCACTTAACTTCACAACTTAAGCACCTTTTTCGGATTGTGAATGAAATAGGAAATAAAATAGTTTTCTTAAGCTCACAAACGTCTAAAGCGACAACTTAAAATGAGACCGGAATCAGTGGTCAGACGGCCATTTGGCCAACAGTTTTCCTACTTCCCAAACCTGCTAGGCACCATTTTATTTAATTCAGCTTGCTTTCATTTGACCCGTAGAGCAAGTACTTACTTAGGACTTGGTTAAGTCTATGATTTCGTGTATAATCGCGTCTCGTTCCCTTTTTTTAACTTCAATCACCTCTTCAAGCTCCCTTTTTTTCATTGCGTTTATACGAATCGTTTCTTCAATATCTACAACCTCTTTGTATTTCTTATTTAAGCTCTCACGCTGAGATATCAATCTCTCTTTTCTTTCTTCCAGGGGAAGTATTTGATTCTGGAGTGGTGCTAGCTTTGAGTGGAGCCGTTCGATTTCATCTTGAATAGGGCGCATTTTGTTGTGCAAGGGACTCAGTGAGCTCTGGATTGCCTGATCTTCCATATCCAGTTCCATATATTTTTTATGTAAAGTACGCACAACAATATTTACAGCCTCAACTACACCCACCCATAAAGACAAATAGCAAACAGCAAACATATGTTAGAAGCATTGTAAAGAACTCTTATTCCACAAGACAAGAGAGATCACTGACCTTCTTCCTCATCTAGCGTAGGTGAGACGCTATCAGCCCTTTCTAAGCAGCCCAAATCAA
>PDIM01000067.1:67243-78505 GCA_002811675.1 Ichthyosporea sp. XGB-2017a | reverse complement strand
GCCCAGTTTTGGGGATCTTCCCTCTCTGTATCGCACATTCCGCCGTCACTGATCATTTCTGGGGTTCTACGCTGATAGCAAATCCCATCAAAACATTTTAATCCAAAGCAGCACTTCGAAGACCCTCCACAACCCTTTCCGTAGCCAGAGCATTCCTTGCACAGTCCATTTTCGCAGTGACTGTTCAAACAACATTCATTATGTCTTTTACAAGGGATGTCCTTTCCAAAACAGCATCTCTTCGGGTTCCCAGCACACGTTGCATTATTGTTAAGGGTGGTTCCATACTCAGTTCCTTGACTTGGTTGGATTTGACATTCGTGGTTGTCGTTGCATTGATCAAGAAGGTTTTGGAATCCTTTCGGTGGTGCAGTAACTGCCATTACTGCACATGTACCTTTTTTATCATTAATTCCAGCGCATCTGTGTCCTTCACAACACTGTGAGGTACTAGTACACTGTGCCCCATGTTCACCGCAAGCGACACATTTTCTGTTGAGGCACTTCGCACCATAACAACACTGCAAGTTGTCTTCACACCCTTGACCGGCAGTTTTGCAACATCTTTTAGGATACGTGTACTTTACCGTAGCTGCTCTTTGATGCTCTCCACATGTTGGAGATGATGATGGTGAGGATGAACCAGCGCAACAGGGTTGGTTGTCACTACATATTTCTAATAATTCTCTGCATTTCGCATTTGTGTCGTAAACAGGGCCAGGCGTGGGCTCTTCGCGAGCAGTGACAGACATTGCGCCATATACACGAATATCAACGGCTTGGTTGTGGGAACAACGGGACAAGTTTTGAAGTTTAAATAGGATTTGGTTCCCTGGCAGCACCTTGCTTTCTATGTTTTGAACTTGAAAATCGCCGCTACCCGAAACAAACTCCACAGCGTTACCTTCGTCAGTTATGTAGAAGCGAAACATGGCTGCACTTTCTTCGCAGGCATCATTCTCTGAACCGCCTTTCTTATTCACACCAGACATGTACAAGTATGCGGTAAGGCGTTCTTCGAGGTACAACTGAAAATACCTTTTTGGGCCGCCCTGGTACGGTAAGAGAGGAATATTTTTGTAGAAGGCAGTTTGAATTTCCTTTTCTCCTGTCCACTTATCCACTGGCGGGCCTGCACCAACAAGGGTCATGGTGACTAGTCCATCATGTGAAGGGGCCTCATGCTTAACGATGATGTTGTAGTCGTCAAAATTTTGGCCTAGTGTGTCTACTTTTGCGTATATTCCTCTGCCGCCTTTAGCAAGCGCACGATAATTCGCACCTCGTATCATGTCCCCATTTCCGTCTGTACCTAACTGCATCATCAAATGGTCGTTTACAGAGGGTCCAAAAAGCATTACTTCGCCTGTAAATGCTCTAACTCGTCCAAGGTTTGTTTCTGTCTGCCCTGCATGGAGTTGAATTGTTGTTGTGTGTGCATAATGGGGAGCTCTGCCATTCGCTTGCAACATTACTGAGGGGCCATAATTTACATCATGTTCTTTAGTTCCAACACCTGCAAGGGTGACGTACATTTGCGGCGTATTAATCCCAATGTCTTTAATTCCTTCAACTTTAAAGTCACCTCCATATCCGGCAAGACTGATTCGAGCATTTTCTAAAAACGAAGTGGACTTGATATGTTCTGTATCTCCTTCTGAATTTATAAGGCGGAAGTGAGCATGACTGTCTCCGCCAGGTCCCCAAAGAAAAACACTTACTGACATGCCCTTGATAGATTTTGCATGCTCTCCACACATCGTCATTGGTTCTGAGTGATATGTGCCTTCTTTCATATCTTTAACCAGGTGCAGTGTGTACGAGGTGTAAGGGTGTTCCTGTCCTGGCATGACAAGACAAGTGCAGGCGGGGTGTTCACATGATACAGTTTGTGTTAAGTTTCCGCATTCTGTCCCTCCATGAGCAGGCGGTGTGATGATTTTTTTGGTCCTTGTTTTGGTTTCTTCCCCGCACTCTCTTTGATCGCATTTAGACGACCATTCACTCCACTCACTTACACAATCAACTTTACATGGCTTCTGAATACACTTTTTGGTTTGAGTGAGATCATCAGGATCAGGACATTCATTTCCACCATGAGCATGCTTTCTGATAATTGTGCGGCTTCTTGTTTGGGTTCCATTACCACATTTCACGCTACATTCACTCCAACTACTCCAATCACTGACGTTGCAATGTATCGGACAAGGTTGTTCGTTACAAGATTGATCGTCAATAAGGTCGGGGCATGGTTCTCCGCCATTCTGACGATGCGTAGTAATTTCTCTTGTTCTGTTTTGCATTCCTCCTCCACAAGTCTCACTGCATTTTCCCCATTCAGTCCAATTGCCTACTTCGCAATTTATAGGGCAAGGATCTTCATTACAAGTCTGTGTTTCAAGGAGCGGTGGACACTTTTCCCCACCATGCTCAGGCTCGGTAGTCATATCTCTTGTTCTATTTTGCGCTCCTCCTCCACAGGGCTCACTGCATTTCCCCCATTCAGTCCAATTACCGACTTTGCAATCAATAGGACAAGGCTTTATCACGCAACTCTGGTCTTCCTGAAGAGGTGGACATTCTTTTCCGCCGTGTTTAGGATGTACAGTAATGTTTCTCGTTCTGCTCTGGGATCCTTCATCACATTCTCGATCACAAGTTGTCCATTCAGACCAGGGTCCAACTTCGCAGTCAATTATTTCTTCGCATACTTGCTTCACGCCTGTACCAACAGCCTTGAATCCTTTGATACAACTTCCACACTCGCCTTTGTCTTTACCTTGAGGCTCTCTGTGTGGAGAGCATGTCTTGCAGACATCATCAGAGTATTCACCAGTCGCCAAGCTATCAATGTCATACTCAACACATCCGTCTATAGGCCTTGCACAAAAAGGAGCACGAACTACTCTCCTTTCGGCGCTTTCTTCTTCACTGTCCTCCTTTTTATCACCTGAAGATAAAGCAGAAGTTCCTGTTACATACACCAATTGGAATTCCTTTCCGCGCGCGGCTTTACATTTGCCACAACCAAACGCAAATTCTTCATATCCAGCGACATTCAAAAGAGCTTCATATTGCATTGCCTCCTCTACAGTGGGAATCTTATCATGATGATCGTTCATGAATTTCTCGCAATGCTTGACGACTCGTTCACATTCCGCATCAGAATAACTCACAGTCTCACTCTTTGAGTCTTCGTGTCCGCAAAAGAACGAATCGGTGATATAGTTATTCACCCAGCTACTGTCACGGCGGTCCACAGGAAGAAGTTTCTCGAAAAGAGCTACAGGGGAGAGGGGCTCTGGAAGGGAAGGGATGGCTTGCACGTTTGCACACGTGTGAAATAATAGGAACACTACCAGAATAACTCCTGGTACGAGTTTCATTGTTGTTATCTCCACTGAAGATCTACTAGAACTATAATTCTTTATAGAGAATAACTCTTAAAAACAAATTTAAATAATCATCAACTTGCGAAGCTGGTGATTCTCTGTATCTTATAATCCTTTAAAATTAAAAGAAAAAAAAAAAAATAAGGAGGAGGGGATAAAAGCCTCTTTCCCCCAAATTCCGCAAGCCAAAAGAAAGTTTCTTTTTTTCTGTTCCGTTGCTAAGGAGAGCCATTTTCCTCACCCCTGTTGATTTATAGGGAAAATCACCCCTGACCCTCTCCCTCTTTAACCTCTAGGGTTATAACTCATGGCCCCCCTTGCTCCTCCACATTCTTCTGGAATTTCGAATTTAAAATATTTAAAGGTGAGGTTGGGACTTTTTGGAGTGTGGGTTATGAAGGGGAAAGATGCCACAGAGTTAGTTTCAGACACCCTTATATAGGTCTTAAGATAACTGGAACCTTCACAAATTAAGGGAATGATAAGCTGAATCTTACTAAATTACGGGCTAAATTACAATAAGATGCCTCATTCTGCTAAATGACTCTTCCTTTATCTTTCAAAACTACATTCCTAAAGGTTAAAGACTTTTTTTAGGGCAATCTCTCAACCTGCTAGAGTTGCCTTTATTGTCCTTATGGTTCTAAAGCTACACCCACCCGCTCATTATCCCTTATCATGACTTAATTCCCATACTACACACAACATCCAATTACACCTTTCACTTAACCAAGTCGACCTCAGCAAATACAATACTATAGCTAGCCATGCGGTACCCTCACTAGTTTCTATCCCTTCTCTTCTGAAGCTTCCTCTAGATGCCAACTACTTCATCAATGTTTCTCTTCGTGACTCATTTATAACTCCCACTAATTCATACAAACAAAAAGAGTACACCCTCGTTTTCCTTATATGGATATATGCACCATATATAGACATTACTTATTACTAAAACACAGTCTAGTTTATCTTCTCTTTATTTTTCTAGGTTCCGCGTGTGCTAGCCAAGGATTTCCAAAATCCAAACCATACTACTAGTGTTAATCATAATCAGCCATGATATGATCGTGACTTCGGGACGGTGTGTTTGCATTGCAGTGTAGTAGCAAGGAGAAAAGTGTAGTGACTAGTGAGTGATTCACGTGCACACAAAAAAAAGGGGGTGTGAGCTGCTTAGTCTTATACCTCTCTTGCGAACTGCTTAAGATTTGATTCTTTTTTTATTGGTGTGTGTGTGTGGGGGGGTGGGGTGGGGGTGGAAGGATGAGGATGAAGGTGGCCAAAGGCAGAATGAATAGTACACGTACTTGTTGGCCAAGTTGGGTGGTTGCTTTCGTAGTGGTTATCTTCTTAGCAAAGGTGGATCACCCTGCCTTTGTTTTAAGGGCAGCTGCAGAAACAGGGACTATAGAGCTCCCAATAGGTGTGATTCTGCCCTTTTCTACTGCGGTGAGTGAAGGGAAGGACATTCGCGTGGCTATTCGAATCGCTGCAAAGCACATTGTCAGCAAGAAGATTCTTCCTGATAATGTAAAATTAATTACCACACCGGAAACTGACCTGCTGTTGGATGACGAGTCGCGGCCATTGATTGGACTAAGACATGCGACAAATCTGATCCTTCAAAAGGATGTCTGTTTTTTATTGGGGGCCTGGAACAGCGCCGTGTCTATTCAAATAGCGACTTATGCAGCTTCTGTGGGAATAATACAAATATCGGGGGGATCCACAAGTCGCACTTTGTCTCTAAAGAAAAGTTACCCATCCTTTGTGCGGAGTACGTCTCCCTCGACCATGCTGATTTCATATCTTTTAAAGCTTTGTCAGGTTTATAAATGGGACGAAATTGCAATTATTTCAACCGATGATGGTAAGTTAAGCTTTTCGTTAATATGGGGGCACTAAAGGACTCTTTGCTCTTCTTGTTTGAAGCACCAGTTGTACTAACATACACTATCATGATGGCTGTATACTTTGTTTTAAGTTTTTGGTCTTGATGCAGTGAGCGAGATCAGGGAATTTGGACCCACATTTGGGTTGAGGGTTGCTATTCAGGAAAAAGTGCCGTTTAACATCGCTCTTCTGGATGCGTACAATGAAGTACGGGCTGCCTTGACTCGTATCAAGAACTCTGGCTTCAAAGTTATTCTTCTACCAGCCGTCATTCATGATGCGATTGAAATAATGAAAATTGCGAACGAAATTGGTCTTTTGTCTGGAGAATTCCAATGGATTCAGCGAGGCTGGACGGCCGTAGACTTGGGGGAAAAGGTGGATTTTGAAGAAAAACTGTATGGGCTGATAGGAGCTGCTCCATACTATCAAAATACAGAAGAGTATCGCGAATATGTAAGGGATTATCAGGACGAATTTCCGAAAGAATACTCCGCTGTAAAAGAAGCTCCCGAGTTTTTCACACTCGAGTACTACGATGGACTGATAATGTTCGCCAGAGCTTTGAATGCTACGTCGAGAAGATTGGCTACTCTTTCCATAAGTTCTTCTTGCTTGCAGGTTAAGAATGCTGCACTTTCTGAATGTAAACTTCCCTCTTCAGAAAGAGAGGCTATATATCAGAGTGCTGTGCAAAATAATTACCAAGGGGTTCTCGAATATATGACCCTTCTTCCAACGTCAGAGGCTACGCCCGATGGTAAACTTTACGGAATCCATTCCTCCTTTCCGCAGGCGATGATTCTCTTCGAACTGTATAAGCTGTCTTATCGTGGTGCATCAGGCTTCATTACGTTAACAAGTGTTGGGGATGTTCCATCTGCTGTGGGTATTATAAATTATCAGCCTGCCTCAAGTAAGGATCGTGCAACTGCTGGCCACTGGACGAGGATTGGTGTTGGGTTGAGTGTTAATGGAAGTCTTCAAATTGATTTTGAAGATTCCGAATCTACGCTGATGTTGGCTGGAAGTACTAGGCAAAATATTATTACAGACCCTTCTGTTTTTACCTTTCAAGAGGCTCCTGACCAATGTGATCTGGCCAATGAAAATCAGTTCTCTTTGTTCGAGAATGCATCTTACGCAATGGACAATTTCTCTTCTGGTGTCGCATTAATCACTGTATTCTCAATACTGATTACAGTGTCGTCTTTGCTAGCCCTCGTATACTCAATAATTATTTTGAGAACCAAAGAGCAGGCCCAGAAGTTGAGCATCCAAAAGGACTTCCGAGAATCGGAACCAGGCTTAAAGAAGTCGACATCGAGCATAAAAGCGCAGAAGAGTACATTTATGTCAAATACGGAAATATATGACACCGTTATCTCAAACAATGCGAATAATTCCATTGTTACAGTATTGCTCTTTGAATATATCTTCTTTGTGTTTATTTCCCTTCAGGCCAATATGGAATGGTTAAATAACCAAGGATCTGATAGCGTTATTAAGGATGTGGCTAATTTATCTCTAGGAGGCATTCTATTCTTTTTCAATTATGTGTGGGTAATAGTACTGCTCTTGTGGTGCATATATTGCTTGATATATATTCTTCGTCTCTCCCCCCAGATGAAAACTTCATATGTCGGGGTGATGTTCCTTCATCCTTCTATATTTTATCTTCGTGTGATTGGAACTGTAGGCGTTTTGCCTATTGTGTCATCTTTATTGAAGCTATTCAATTGTTCATATATCGAACCCCTTGGAAAAGCGGTTTTGGTGGGATCCTATTGTGAACATGACTGTTTTACGAATGAACACAAGGGGTTGCTGGTAATTGGGGGAACCTTGTTGGCCGTTTTTCTCTCTTTGAACATTATTACCGCTCATATTTGGCAGGAGCTTACCCTTATTAACGCCAAGTTCGAAGAACGTGAACTAAAATTCAAAGCACAGCAACTGCATTTGCCATTCACAGACACTAAAGAAAAGGGGGCACTTTGTATAACAATTCGTCGAGAGTTTATTCTCACATCCCACATTATGATGTATTTGCTTGTAGCAAATATTGCCTTTCTGAGACTTTATCCAATATATCTTTTAAGTGTAAATATTGCACTTTTGATGGCAAGAGAGCTTTTTCTTGTATTACATCTTCCCAATTCAAGCGCCACAAATGTAAAATGGGTCAATTCCATTTTCCATGCCCAAGCAATTGGTGGAATTGGTACATCTGTTGTAGCTCTAGTCGCGGAGGTCGCCGGGGTTGAAGAGATATGGCCTATTGGATTGGTTATGGCATGGGCCATTATTGTATTTTCAGCGACTTTGTATTTGGTTAGAAGACAATATAGGCTCTCAAACAAGTGCTTTTATTGTGATTCTACCGCTAAGGAAATAGAAAAATCAAGAAAATACTCTCGAAGGAGGGATTCCACTCAGTTGACTAGGCTCGTGGACGAACTAACCAAAGGAACCAAAGTTCCAAGTGACAATGATTCTGTGGCTAGTGACCTAACCGAGGTAACAACAGTGGATGGTGCTTCAGGTCTGAATAGAGCACTTCAAGATCAACTTGTTAATGCAAAATATAGCTTCAGATCTTATTGCCAGGCAATTCAAGCGTACCCAGATGACGCCGAGTTCCTTTTTCATATATTTTCAGCAGCACTGGACTTTTCCAAAGGCCTCATTTCTGTCGCAGAGGAGAACATGAAGTTGGTCGAAGAAGAGGAACAAGAAGGGAAAAGTGAAAATCGAAAGGCAAAGGTTTCTGCTTTACGCGAACAGAATGCCGAAAAGTCTTACAAATTCATGAACAGCGTATCTGCGTTTATTGGGCGTAAAGGGGTTCGATTGCGAACTCCGTTTCTTGTAAACACTCCCAGTACAGAGCTGATCGCTGAAGGCACGGGTCAAAGTCTAAGACAAGCTTTCAAAAGGGGTAACATGGGAAGAGAATCCTC
Source organism: Ichthyosporea sp. XGB-2017a (assembly GCA_002811675.1). NCBI lineage: Eukaryota > Ichthyosporea > Dermocystida > Chromosphaera > Chromosphaera perkinsii. The sequence continues at coordinate 70,257 of PDIM01000067.1, read as the reverse complement.
CAAGGATTCACTTGCCTCGAAATGCTCTCAGGGCTCTCAGAAGGAGTGGGGAACTGGCAGCAGGTTTAGCATGGGGGCATTGAGAATTAGTCGAAAGATATCTAATGCCATTGAGGAGAGAGTGTTGGATCAATATTCAGATACGCAAGTTTTGCCTTCTAGTAATACGGACGAAGCTGTTGAAGGCGAAGCTCCGGTTGAAATTTTAAGTTTAGACGAAGAGAACTTGTAGTTGGGTTCTTTCTTTGGCATTTTCCTATGGGCATCACAGCAAACAAACAACCCTGTCGCCACTGCAGGATGTTCAAAGGAAGACGCTCAAACTCGAACACAGTGTTTATTTACCCCGAGTTCAAACTCTTACTGCAAAACGCATCTCAGAAATAAACGTTCACCGATTTACAGATTTTCAAAAACAACATTAAAGTCAACCGAGGGCTTGACTGTTAAAGCTTGTCTTGGCTCAATTTTAGGGTGCCCTTTCTGTAGCCGGAAGCTTTTGAAGCGGGTCACAAGAATCATTAACATAATTTTCATTTCAATAATAGCAAATTGTTGGCCGATGCATTGCCGCTGTCCGTCTCCAAATGGGGTGTAGCTTCCAGGCATGGGAGGATCCCAAAGGCCTTCATCCCCGTCCTCATCATCATCACATTCGGCTTCGTGGATCACATAGTCACTGTTCTCTTTCTTCAGTGAGTGCCTCCTATCACCTTTGCGCTTCTTCTTCTGATACTTCGGGTCCCATCGCTCAGGAATGAATTCATCAGGGCATGGAAAGTTCTTTTCATTTGAAAAGATACACTCGAGAGCAATCGTTACAGTGGTGTCTTTTGGTACAAACACTTTTCGCCCTGTCTGGGTGCCTTCCAGTACAACATCTTCCCTTGCCAGCCGCACATGTGCTGATACTGTAGGATGCAGCCTCATAACTTCCTTAATCACATAATCCATATACTTCAACTGCCCCAAATCTTCAAACTTCAAATCTGGGCAAATAATTGGGCCACCAGTACTATTGCAGCTACTCCGCCTGCTTATTGAAGATCCCCTGCGCGAAGCAGTTCTACTAGATGCCCTATCGAAGGCTCCACATCGGTTTGCAAGATCTAAAACCTCTATTCTAAGTCTCTCTACAACCTCATCGGGCTGTTTGCAAAGCTCATAAACAATCCAGCTTAAAGTATTCGATGTGGTTTCATGGCCGGCCAAAAAAAACAAAGCAATTTCATCAACGATTTCGTCATCGCTCAGCCTCCATACATGCTCAGTACATCCGGAAGCAATCTTTTCATCCGCCTCCCGCTGCGATTCAAGCATAAGCTCTAGAAGGTCCGGAACGTTTTCCTCATCTTTCTTCTCTGTTATTGTTGGTTGGTCCTTTCGCTTTCCATCTTCTTTTTCAATGATATCTTGGCTATTTACAGCATCTTCCAGATTGATCTTCTCCCAAGACGAGCATGATTCAGAACGTGAGCGGATGGTGTTTTCTGTACCCGGTGAAGGCGCAGTTTTATCTTGTGCCTGTTTCACTTTCATTTTTTCGCGACGATCCTTCAAAATTTCCCTGGCAATATTCTGAATATTACTCGAACATTCTGTAAAAGTCATCATTTCCAAGTCCACTTCTTTGAGTTTCTCCTCCAGCTCCCTCTTCCTCGCATTCTCCTCCTCCTTTCCATCCTCACCATCACCAACAACAACACCACTACGTCTACTGTTCCAAAAACTCCCCCAAATCAGCCTCCGCTTCACCATCCACCTCTTCAGCTTCCCCGCCCAATCAAACAGCGGCCACAAGGGCTCAGGAACAAAAGTCAACGGCATCATCAGCTTAGTTAGTCGCCCCACCATCACTGAATACGGATGCACGCCAGTACTCTTTGGTGCATCCACATCGTACCCCGTCTCGCACTGCTGCAGAGAGCCAATTGTATTGAAGTCATATCCCAACTGGCTCAATCCAAGTACATCCATCGTCATACAACTAAAACACGAAGGGATATTCTCCGCAAAAGTCAACAAAAGTTCATTCGCGGACACTGATGAGGCGATCGAGGAGGAAGACGGACAGGCATAAATCGTATTATCACCATTCACACTAGTGGTGTTATTATTATAATCAGAAGTAGTGGGGTTACTATTGGACAGGTCCAGGGAGCAGGACGAGGACGAGGGATGCAACATGAGCGAGGAGGATTTAGTATGGGACTTGGTAATCCAAATATCCACCATCCGGGTGCCACACTGCCTGACAATCTTCACCAGCGCCTCCATTTGGGCCCTGTAGAAGGCTTTTTTAGCAATCTGGCGGTGATATTTCCAGTGAAGGCCTTCTAGAACCAATAAACCCCGCGGAGATGCGGCCCCAAACACCCGCCGCGTTGATCTAGACTTTATAAATCTCCCTGAAGACGCGGTGGGGCGGTACGGATCCGCTCTTTCCTTCTCACTCAAAGTAACATTGCTATTACTGCTCGAACTAGCCAAAGAAGAAGAAGGCCGATCATTCATAATCGCCGACGCGAACTCTGCATCCGCAAACAAAATCGCCCTTCGATTCCCCACAAAGAACTGCAGCACGGGCCCGTATTGCTGGATCCAGCGGGACCGCAGCTGCATGAAGCGGCCGGCGCTGGCGTACTTGACCACCTCCCAGAGATTCCCGAGCAGTAAAGAGGGGGGCGGGCCCGGGAGCGGGGACTGGGCGTACCAGCGGAGGCGGCGATGGAGGAGGAAGGTGGTGGTGAGGAGGAGGAGAGTGGATGTGATGAGGAGGAGTGAGGAGGAGGAGAGGTAGGGGAGGAATGTGGAGACGAGGGATACGAGCATTATTTCTTTCTTTTTTGTGATTTGTTGGTTATGTTTTTTTTTTAGGAGCAGAGAAGAGGAGAGATTAGGATAGGAAGAAGGTATAAATAAGGAGAGATGATATTGATTTTGAATTAAAATTATGATTAAAAACTATGTTAAAATAAGAAAATCAAAAAAAAAAATAAAATCTGAAATCACAA
>PDIM01000066.1:188177-201260 GCA_002811675.1 Ichthyosporea sp. XGB-2017a | reverse complement strand
CAAAAAAAAAAAAAAGAAAATCACAAAAAGTGTGAAGGAAAAAATTTTTATTACGGACAGAAAAAAAAAGAAAACAGAAAAAAAAAAATGTCGTCTGCGCGCCTCGACTGCACTTTTTTTTCGTGGGTGGTGACAAAAGTCGTTGCAAATATTTGCTTCAACTATTTTTCCTTCTTGTTTTCGTTTCTTTTTTTTTTATTTACATGATAGTATTGCAAGTGAGGAAATTTTTTGCATTTGTAGAAAAAGCCTTGCATTGGTTCCAGCTGGTGTGAACATTTCTCTTTGTGCGCTGATTTTCAGTGCATTTTTAGATTCTTTTGCCTGGAATAAAAAGTCTTAAAAGCAAGCTTGAGACCGCCTGCTCTTTTAGGGAGTTATATTATGCTCAAACAAGCGAGGGATTTCTAGTTTTTCTCGGCTGTATTTCGTTAGACATTTTCATTAATTGATCCTGATCTGATATCAAAGGGAAAGATTCCAGATAGCAAGCGCACTTACACGCAGAAGAACCATCTGGGTATGCATTAACACTTTTTACATAAGAATAGTAGTTTGACCAGGGCTCAGGTTGTTCCACAATACAACGTGGAAGGTCATTCTGGGTATAAGGAGTCATCATATACTCTCTTAAGCACCTGATTTCTCGAGATAACATTCTAAGCTTATCGAAATTAATCAGTCCATCGATTTTGCTATCGTTTCCTTCGTGTATAAACGTAAGATCTTTCGTAAATAATGGAAAGAAAGGTATAAGAGGAGGCGACGCTTTGGCCAGCATTGTACGATACTTTTTCATGTTTCGAGATGGATCCAGAAGTCCTTCTAGAATTTTAAAAACCTCTTGATGCTTGGGAGAAAGACGTTCCCAAGTTTGCGTGAGACGACTGACTGACATATTACTTAGTCCACTCACAATAGCAAACAGGCTATTGAAATTGTTCAACTTGTGGCATCTTTGTGCAGCTTTAATAAAAAATTTGATTACATTAACCCTTTTGCTTATATTCTTCGTAGACACAATCTCAGTAACTACCCAAAAGTTAATCTGGTTAAATCTATCAATAAAGCGCTCCAAAGGATCTGTGGAGACATCATACACTCTTTTGAAGAGAAAACATATGAAAGAAATCGGGTCAATGGCGCGAAAGAGACGGGAATCCATTAGCGTAAGCTGCTCAGCTATATCATGGGGATCAAGCTCAAGAACAAGCCCTTCACCAAAATCAGCCTTTATGTGAGCATCAAGCATATTTATATCCACAGCATTCTCAGAAAAGAGAGTATCCCCAGTATCCTCTTCCTTATTTATATTAGCCACTGAAGACGAATCTTTACGTTTGAATTTCTTGAATATATTCAGTCCTCCGAATTTCGATTTTGAAACCTTTTTCTTTGGTGCTGATGACTGTTCATTCATTATCCCAATATGTTTCTGCATACTTCGTGTATAGGCATCCATTACACACATGAATTCCTGGTAAGTAGCTTCCGAAACTATCTTTTCCAAAATTAGAATTAATTCGTCCAAGCAGCCAGAGTGATCAGAAGGTGGAATGAAATCGACTGGGTGCATCTGTAGCCAGATGGTAGTAAATTCGATCACTTTAAGCGCATCTTTCCTCTGCTGAATTTCATTTTTTGCCTGTGTCTCAAGATCCACGCCTGAGTCATTGCTGTTTTCTAAAATGGTGTAAATCTTAGACCAGAAATCCATGGGATCCACATATGTTCGCACAGTGAAAATAAAGTCTTCCACGTATGTAGGGCTGTGGTCATCTCGTATAAGATACTCTATCAATTTATCTACTGTTCCTCTCATTTCAACTACAGAAACAACCGGTTCTGAAGAGCTATCAGATATTACACTTCTTCTTTCTAACACCATGACAACTTTTCCATTCTCTTCCAGTTTGACTGTATTTGTTTCCAAATTTTTCAGAAGGCGGAGATAATCATCCTTTTCGACCACAATAAATTCACAATCTTCATCTTCAGTAGCTATAGCGGCTGCCCTAGGTCTATCTGTCTCCAATGCCATTTCCCCAAACCCATGGCCTTCTGATAAATGGGCTACAGTTATGTTGTTTACAATGACTGAAACTGTTCCTTTTACAATAACAAACCAGGTCGTTCCCTCGTCACCCTGGTTAAATACAACTGTATTTTTCGGAATCTTTTGGTGACGGAACACAGAACATAGCTCATGTTTTACTGACGATTCAAGTTGTGTAAAGGCAGAAAAATGACTTATTTCCGCAAATATTCCTTCGATAATTTCTTCTGTTCTCTCTTCTGGAGGAATAAGAAGATAGTCTTTGCTTTCGTATTCTGAGAGACTGGTATCATGTGCTAGCATTTCATCCTCTTCATGGAAATCAACATCTTCCATGGGTTCATGTTCTGCAGACGTACTATTCTGATTGTAAAAGCTCCCTCTATTGTGTAGAGACATCTGCTGCTTTCGATAAAGGACTAAAAAATCCGCTTTATCAATGTATAAAAGATATGAACCCTCATTGGTTTTCACTGTTCCATTTCTGGTACCATCTTCTATCAACGCCAGCTCCCCAAAGGCCTCCCCTGTCCCCAAAGTGCAAACACATATCATGCCTTCTTCAGAAGCTGCATTTTCATCCAAAACATAAATGCTTACACTTCCGGCCAAAATAAAGTACCACCTGTCCCCGGGATCCCCCTGCCTAAACAGCGTTTGGTCTTTTGGAAGTCTTTGCAACTGAATGCAATGGCTATAATCAACTAATACATCTGTAGACAGTTTGCTGAAGTTATCATATTGTATGAGCTCAAACACAATCAAATTATTCTGCTTTTCTGTTCGGCTCTCTGGAGGGATTTTCAAGCATTCCAGAAGCTGTGTAAATGTATACAATTCAAGTTTGTCCCACATTATGTTATCCTTGAAGACAATAGCCCACTCATATAAGTCCTCTGGTGAAACAACTTGGTTTTTTCATATTAACAACTACAATAAAGAAACAGCCATATTGTGTTATGAAAAGAGAGGGTTCCTAAAAATAGATAACTTTAAGCGATACAGATTTGCGTGCAAAGCTCCCCCTTAATACCACCACCGAAGAACTAACAAGAAAAAATAAAAAGAAATTCAAAATCTTGTAAGGAACGAACAAATCCTCAAGTTCTTCTAAATCTCCGCTGCTTGACTTTAACACACAAAATGATCGACTGATTTGATAGTCTCGAATCCAATGCAATTGACCTCTTTGTTGTACTATCATATAATCGACAAAATAACTTTCAGTGTTAATATAATAAGTCTTAGAATATAATAATTATTATTATAATGAATTAATTATATTTGTAACGTATGAATAATAATTTATTTAGTAAAGCAGAAACAAAGTGAGTGTCGATATTACGCCTTTTGGTTATATATGGAGGGAAGTGAGTGCAGAATAGCTCGCCGATCCTCGCTTTTCCCTTTTATGGATATGCTCCAACCTCTCGATGAGTTGATTATGACTAGACTGCACATCACGATGCTGCAGCACGCTCAATTACTCAACTCGCGCGCCTAGACGTTAGGCGCCCTGTACGTACACGCGGAAAAGGTTTTGCAGGTCGGGTCGAAGTTGAGGAGGGTCCCATCACATAGGAGGTCACTTCTCAGACTCTCTTATTCACGATTTTTAAATTTCGAACTTAGGAGGTCTGTTTATGTAACCCTCTTTTCTTTTAGAAGAGGGGGGTTGTCAATGTTCTCATGCGGAAACCGTAATTGAACGAAAATCATCTTTCTGAAGGAAGGATCTGCCGAAAGGTATTGTATCCACCTTTGTGAAGGGTATATGGTTCTCTGTTCTTATGGCTTTCTTGAAGCAGTCCCACCTGAGCATCAGAAGCACCAGCATTTATATGTTGATTTCTTCCCCTTTATTGGGGCGTGATGTATAGTTTGTCAGGCTGCGCATTGTGGAGAAAATTCTACACGGCTGTATATTTCATGTTTTTCCCGTGACTTACTGCCACTATGTGGTACTTGCGGGTTGAGAAAAACCATACAGTCGACATTTCAATTCTTCGGTTTAATTATATTTTACTTTCTTCTCTCTTCCGTTTTTGCTTTGCTCGTAATGGAAACATTTTACCCATGAAACTAAGCGAACCAGACTTACGCAAATTCCTCTCTACATCTTTTTATTGTAAATCGACGTTATTAATATGTACAGTTTTGTTTGCGGCGTTTGGTTTGGCTAGTAGTGCTGAACTCTTGAAATCAAATCTATATTGTAAAAGAAAAAATGCATACAAATTAGATTTGGCTGACCCCAAAATATAGACACAGAAATAGAATTTCGGACTTACCTCTATAACTTTCAAATTCATCTTCGGCATCTTTAGCTTTAGTGGGCTTCTTCTTCAAGCTACTGATCGACCCCTTGGTAGTAGCCACTGGAGCTGGAAGATTCAAGAAATCACAGACGGAATTTCTGGCTTCTCGGACTAAAGATAAGTTAGTATTTTCCCATTCGGTGTCACCTATGACTTCCAAAGCTTCTTCAATTTCAACATCTCCGAACGCTTCATCATAGGTCATCAAGCCAACCATAAGTTGATCAGCAGTTTCTCTTCGTACGCGTGGGTACCTGCTTCCGAGCATAACAGCCAGCTGCTGAAAGCTTCGCTTCGCAATAGATTTTCCGTTGTCTTCAGCCCTAGGATCAACAATATCAAATTGAAGAAGATTGCAAAGGACTCCTATCATCACTACAAGCTTTGATACATCAGTGCATCGAGCACTTTCAGTCTTGCACATGCACAGCACTTTGTCGACGAATGGGAAAAGTGTTGCGGAGTTCAGTGAGACCAGTATGTTGCTAGCAAACAAAAAGTCAAGTGCTTTCAACATTGGTACCATGATCCGTCCATTCCTAGCACACTTCTCAAAAATAACAGTAAAGTCGCATAGAATGGCATTCAATTCATCCAAACTGTTCTTATCCCCACAGTTAATCAGGCTCTTCAGATGCTCTGACAGAGCAGACCAGCTCCCTTTCACCAGGGATTCAGTTAGTCCACCAACGGAAGGTATAACACTTAATAGTGCATAATAACGGTAGCTGGCAAATGACAAAAATTTTACCAGTATGGGGAACGCCTCTGTTGGTACAACCCAATTGCAAGAGCTCAGATCTTGTTTTGGAAACGCTTTTCTGAGCTCATCACGTTCGGGAAAATTGGGAAAAGCAGGCGATTCCCAATATAAAAGTTCAAAAAATGACAAAGAGGCACACCGCCTGACACGGTCAATTTTGCTCATGGTCTGTTCCACAATACAGCAAAGAATATCTAAGCACATCTCTTTGTCTAGTGCTTCATGGATATCAATATTTTGCTTTAGAAGAAATTCGGAATAAATTACAAGGTGCTCAACGCAATCTCTTCGTATCAAAGATCCGACGTCCCCTCTGTTGTCTATCGTATAGTTTCTAGAGCCCTTAATGAAAGTGCGGATAATCTCCCTTGTGACATCCACGCTAACAATGCAAACTCCACTTGGTGACCTTTCTTCTTTAGTCATTGCAAGTCTAAGTAGCCCCTCAAAACACGCTTTTCTTCCTTCAATGTCAATATGTTCCACACTCGCAGAGGCAGCATTTTCAATCAGTATAGAAATTATGGGGTACAGCCAATCCTTCAGCATGAAATATGGAAGCCTTCCTATGGCCAGGGGTATGCCGCGCTTAGCTGCCATATTGTGCTTCAAAAGTTCCATCTTTGGTAAAAAAAACCTTTCTTTCAATTCGGAAAAATTGTCATTGCCAGCTTTGGGAAAAAGAAAATTGACACAAAGTTCTTTCAGTGCATTTGCAGCTTCTTTTTGCACTTCTACCTCAGTATGATAGCATTCTTCTGTTAATATACCTTCCCACTCATTAAACATTTTCTCGGATATAGTAATATCCGAATTGCATATATTACGAATGAAATAGCAAACAGCAACTCTAATAAATTCGCACTTATCACCTTGATAAAACCTATGTTGCACAATATATGAAACCAATCCAAGGAGATTTTCCTTAGCTTTTTCTTCAAATACATACTTTTGGGATGACTGCTCATCTACCGAAAGTCCAAAGCATCCTTGCACGATATCCCCAGCAGCAAGTAAGCCCCCATGAGCGTACGCAATGTCATGAGACCTGGTGTACTGAATTATCTCAGGAAGCTTACTCAATATATATTCCCCTTGGGTTTTGCAAAGAGCTTGGATTGCTTTCGAAGCAAGACACCTAATCTGCTGGTCCCAGTGACATATTTTGTTCAGAACCAGGTGGTCAACCAAAGACTTGCCATACTCTGCAAATTGTGAAATAAATACGCTAATATCCAGATAGCAAGCCCCTCTATTTCCCACCGTAAAGTAGTCCGCGGCGGTGAGTATATCGATTCCATGAGGAAAATTACCCTGTCTCCCAACATGTTCTTGGAATGCCGCGGATGCCGCTCTTCGGCAATTAACTTCTCGATCAAACACTGTTGTTACCAAAAGCGATGACGCAAGTACCTGGTTATATGGCTTTAGAACCGACGGTTCATACGCTCTAGCCATTGCCCAGCATACATAACACCCAGCATCTCTCACATGAGAGCCCACCGAATAAGAACCCTTGCGCACATCATATACAAGGGCCTTTGAGGTAAGGGGGACAACTTCCGCCAATCTCCTGGGCAGTAAAAGTCCCCTTCTTGCCAATTCAGCAACAGCTAAACATCCACCATGCCATGCCCCATCCCCTTCTTGCAATGAAAACAGCCGCAACACACTCTCTAGTACATCATCTGCGAACGAGGAACTTAATCTTCCCGTTATTCGGCCTATTCCCTTGGCAGCTGACCACCGCACAATTGTATCAGGATCCCTCAGTCCATTCAACAGGGCTTCAATAACATCTTCAAGCTCGTCTGGGCACTCAAAATCTTCATCGTCGCAACTGCCCCCACTTGTCACGTCTTGTTCTATATTTGATTTCACCTCAGATTCTTGTCCGATTGCTAAGCTTCGGTTACCACGCTGGTATCTCCACGAAATTGTTCGAGGCTCCAAAAACAAAAGCCCAATTCTCTGAACCAGCTTAACAGATAACTTCCTCAAAAGAGGATTGTATGATTTTTTCCTACATATTTCAAGCAGATCAAGCATATCGCCACAATGAGGTAACAAATCCTCACGCTTTCCATTTCCCGTAAGACAACACAACCCCTTCAATACACCCACAATTGCAAATACGCTATGAATATTCACCTCATAAGTGTCAATAGCATCAGTCACCGTGTCTCGGCACCAGTTAATAAACGGCTTTAGAAAAACGTCCTTCATATCAGGTCTTGTGACAAAGCGAGACACAAGTACCCCAGCCCCGTCGGCTGTTTTATCTTTCATAGTCAAATATAATTTGCAGACACTCATGATTCTCATAACAATTGACTCTTTGGGAAGAGCATTCTCAATCGATTCTTCACTGAAGCCATTCTGCGATGGGTTTTTGTAATAATCCTTCACATCACAAATGTCCAAGATGCACATATCAAATGGAACCAAACAAAGAATGGAAAGCCACAGAAGAAGGAAATACCGACTATGCCATGTCTATAAACAAAATCAAAATTTAATCTTCCCTGAGTACAATATTTTTTTTATCTCCTTTTAGGTTTCACTTTTTGAATTTACCTTAACATCCTCCGCGTCCTGCGCTTCAAGCAATTCCAAAGTAGGCTGGAAATCAGCTACTTCATGAGGCAGTAGCTTTATCACTGTTTTATACCCACGAACTTTTGTTAAGATATACAACATTTTCAATACCAAATGACCAAACCTATCTGTTAGACTCCGTGCATTCTCTTCATCGTCTACTTTTTCACCTTTGCTGAATCGTACACCCTTCAAGAGAATCAGCAAAGCATTGACAACGTCCTCCAGGGACGAATCCAGAAGTGGTGGCTGCTCCTGATACTTTTCAAGAATCTCAATCACTTGAAAGCAAGACTTTTCACAAGTCTCCACATCAACAACATTTGTAAACATATACTCCGATTTATCTTCAAAAGCACCTTTAGATTCCCTTTCTAAATCCCTCACCTCCTTTAATTTATATTTTTCCTTCACAGCCTCTATATTTTTGATCTAAATAAAACATAAAATAAAGCATAGTAAAACTTTAACAACTTAGTTCGCCATTCAACAAAGCAAAACTTCAACTGCTCATCTTTCCCTTCCAAAGCAGGCTACTTCTTCTCCTCCTTTCTTTGTTTTTCTTCTCCGTTTCTTACCAAAGAAAGCACTTGACTTGCTTCAACAAAGAAATCCAAAATGATTGGACACTTGTCTTCCTCTGCCTCTTCCACTGAGTTCGCCATTCCTCCCCTTCCTTTCACTTTCTCTTCTTCTAAAAATCAAACTCAACCAAATCAAATCAAAACAACAAAAAACAAAAAACCAAAAGGACAAAAGGACAAACAAAAAAACAAAAAAAAAAAAAAAAAAAAAAAAAAAAAAAAAAAAAAAAAAAAAAAAAAAAAAAAAAAAAAAAAAAAAAAAAAAAAAAAAAAAAGAAACAAAAAAAAAATTCCAAAGAATCCCTCTTTTTTCTTCTACAGCTGATAATTTGCCATAATGAAAAACCTCGTTATATCGTAACCCTACCCTGGGAAATATGCCCCATACAAATTGTATGGGGAGGATAATTTGGCGGGGGTTGCTATGGCAACACCTTTTGGGGAGAGAAATGTTGTTTTTTTCGTATTTTCCAATGAATTTTTTGATTTTTAAATTTTTTTATAAAAGTTTTCTTTTTTTTTCGATTGTTTTAACGGGAAATTCCATTTTAAATTGAAAATTTTTAAAAAGATTAAAAAGAAAAAAACTTTTGAAACATTTTTTTTTTTTTTTTTTTTGAAAAAAAAAATTTTTTTTTTGTAAATTTTTTTTTTTTTGGAACAAAAAAGTTTTCGTTCGAAAGATCTGTTTTTTTCGTCGAAAAAAGAAAAGAAAAGAAAACGAAGAAATATAATCACAGAAAAGTAAAGAAGGAAGAGGACAGATAGGGGGAGGGAAAAAAAGCCCTTGATTGAACCAAAACAAACCAAGAAGCATCAACAACAAAAGCAAAATATAATGACGGAAGAGGAGCGGACTGGATCTGGTCGCCGTCGATCAAGGGCCTCGGAAGAAGCACCCAAGGACGGGGTAGACGTTGCCTTCACGCTGATGGAAGATCTTATTGACAAGCTCAAGTTGTTGAATTATGAGAAGATCTGCTATGAGAAGGATATTCGTCCGTTAAATATGCATTATTTCGCTCTGCAACTGGTTCCAGCGGAACAGTTCTGGTGCTTCTCGGTGATTGCTGCTTGGCTGCTTCAGAAAGCAAAATACAAAATTGAATTTCCGCAACAGTTTGATGATCCCAATGCGACTGTTACCAATATAATATCGGGACTGAAGAAGCTGCAAATGTCGACGGACTTCCCACCCGCGAAGCTTAAACAGGGTTATGGGGAGACGGTGTGTCAGGTGTTGAGCTTGCTGGCTGATCACTGTCTCAAGTTATCAAAGTTTTCTTGGAAAACTCCAATTATTCCCGCTGAAGATTACAAGGAGGAAGCAGAGGTTGATGATGATGCGGAAGTGACAGCGGATAGTTATATAAAGGAGGTGGAGGTGTCAGACGCCGAGGATGAGGAGGAGTTGTATATGGATATTGGCTTTGCGGGAAAAGACAACAATGCTAAATCGCTTCTATCAGGTATCGGGGGGCTTGGTGCTGGCGGGAGCAATAGTCAAGTAAATTCATTGGAGAATATTTCAGATCAAGAAAAAGTACTGTCTTCCAAAGTTGATTCCGCAAGTTGGAAATTGGAGTTGGAGAGAGTGCAGCCCCTGCTGAAAATCACTGCCACTCAGAGTGATACAAAGGATTGGAGAACTCATTTGCAGCAAATGCAACAGCATGATGAGAATATTAAATTAAATTTGTCTCAGACACACGGGCATTTGGATAAGCTTGCCAAAGAAATGACGAGCAACTTGGAAAAGATAAGCTCTCGGGAAAAGTACGTGAATAGTCAGCTGGACAGCATTATACAAGAGTATCGCCACCAACAGGACAAGCTAGCAGAGGTACGCGAAAAGTACAATGGGGCTAGTGGAACGGTGACCGAATACACTAACGAGCTTGCCCGAATAACAGAAGAATTAGACTCGATCAAGGCACAGATGGACGAGAGGGGCACAAGTATGACAGACGCATCTCCTCTTGTTAAGATTAAACAGGCATTGAACCGTATTAAGCTTGAAATAACTCAAATGAACCTTCGAATCGGAGTTGTAGAGCATACTCTGCTTACAGCAAAATTGAACAACAAAAATATAATGCAGAATGATATGAACACGGCACTTGACGTAAGTGTTGGTATTTATTAATCAAAGAACAAAAAAGAAAGAAAAAAGGCCTAACTGGGGATTCTTTCTCTCCATTGTCACGAGCAAGAACCTTTCTCACTACACCTCACAAATCTACACACAAGAAATCAACAACTTAGACAAGTAAAGACAATGATAGCCACAGAAATAACATAGCAATAAATAAGCATTCTTTGTTCGTGTCTTCTTGGCATATTGATAATTCACTAAAAATAAGCAGTAAGTCACAGAGTGAGCGAAGAGAGCCAATATGGTTAGTGAGTTTGAATCTTATACAAAACAAAACTATTTAGCAACAATCCAGGCCCTCGTCCAGGCAACTTTGCTAGAAAAGATCAGAATATTCTAGGTTATCGTCAACGTATTACGATTCGCCTTGTTATCATCACTTCTTTTTTGCGGTTGCTATGTGTGTGTGCAAAAAGAAAAATTACATGGCTGTTCATAACAAAATAACAAATGAAGGCCCCAAGTTTTGTTTGTTATTTACTTTCCCGTGGCAAAAAATGAGCTGGAAGATGCTAACATCACGGACGAGAAATAATGTCGCATCGGCCAAAAAAATGTAATCTATAATACTATTAAAAACTAACTACTAATCTAATGGACCTAAAGCAAATGCAATAAAAAAATCGAAACTAAAACACAAAACTAAAACTATAGCTAAAAATCACTTGCTGCGACCAACTCTTAGCTTACACAACCAGGCCAGAGCAAATCAGCTTGAAAACTATATATCGCAGCACACAAAGGAAAGAATATCAACTTATCCCTGTTCACATCAAGTGTATTATCTTCCCTTTCGCTCAATGGTCTCTGGGTTTCATAGTGCAAAGAGAAGCAGTGTGGAAGCTGCTAAGTTCTTACAAAAATAGCAAATACACATAAAACTAAAGACAAATAAAGGCCGTGCTCCAAAACTTTCTCTACATGATGTTCTCCAACGTCCACGTTCAAACACACTACCACGGGTTTAAACTACAAACTAAACCCATCCTCCTTTCGCATATTTGTATGACACTTAGAAACTTCCATTCTCCACACAAACTTCCCCTTCATTTATCTGTTCGTACTCCTCTGTTATTGGTGTAAGTCCTGTATTGTAAAGGAACTAACACAACAGAACTTTTCTAAAATCACCAGGGGAAGCCCACCGGGAGCATCACATAACAGTCTGCCCACTTTCGACTTTGAGACAGCTTCAATACGTTACCTTACCTTTCGAATTCACATGACTTCAAATCCCAGCCCAAGAAATAGTAGAGTATTTCACGCGCTCTGTCTTTAGATTAACATAAGCCAGCAAGCACTGTTTTTTCACGCTGGTTGCTAGTCGGCCATAAAGGACAATCTCCATACCCGAAATACATCCACTATCAGCATCGCGAACGATGGCACCTTGCAGTTCTGTATTGTCCTCTTCCTGCTCATTTACTCCTTTAATTCGCACTACAAACTGTGAGTGATATACTAATGGCTCTCCTTCGTACGCTAAAAAATCACCTCCAAATTTTGCTCCGGGAGTCAAGTAGTATCCGCGCTCCCACAAGTCCCGGAAGACAATGCATCGCCTTCTAACCATCTTCGCTTTAGCAGATTCACCATGTGCATCCAGAAAATACTTGGCCAACTTCATTGAGCTCAAATCCACCTTATAAGAGGTAAAACAAGGCGGTGGAACTGTGAATACTCGCCGCCAAAGAATCTTTTCCCCTAAGCTCTTGGCCAAGTTCTCGGCTACAGACGCCTCTTGAGAAGAGAGAGGACCTGACTTCTCATTAGCCGGACAACACACGGTTCCTTGGTCTTCATTGCTTTTCCCTTCATTTGCTATTTCCTCCTCACCCATCCTAGTTTGCTTCTTTTTCTGATTTTTCTCCAACTGCATTGGGAAATATTTCTCACGCTGTTCTTTCCTTTTTCTTTCGACTATTTCCCGCCTCTGCGTATTTTCTTTTTTGCATAATTCTAAGTACAGTTTTACTTCCTTCTCCCCTAGGCCTGCATTGAGAGCTGTACCAAAGCGTTTGTCCTCATCCACTACTACAATCACACCCAAGTGCAGCAAAAGACACACCTCCTCATACAAAAGAAGCAGTGGGAGATCTTTCTCGCCCAAGGCCTGTTGGGCCCGACGGGCCGCATTGACAGAGAACGAAGAAGACGGTTGTATAGTAGAATACTCTTTTTTCTTGGGACGCTTTTGAGGATTATTGCGACCCATCACCACAGACGAGGTACCAATCATTGTCCCAACAATTCGGTACTCTCTACGGAGCGTTTCTATAGCGTTGACGTCCCACACGGTGAACTGAAAGGATTCACATCTTTCAGCGTCAAAATTGATTTTCTTCTTCTCATGGTCTGCAGGTCCATATTCGGCTACTTTTCGTGCAAAGACAAGCACGGGAGCGGATGGCAGCTGCTGTTCTTCATTAGACTGCCTCGAGTTTCTTCTCTTCATTGAATCCTTCTGTAATCAAATTCTCAAATAGCAAAGGTCATCTTTTTTTTCTTTTTTCTTCGTTTCTCTCATCCTTTCTCTCTCTCTCTCTCTCTCTCTCTCTCTCTCTCTCTCTCTCTCTCTCTCTTTCTCTCTCTTCTCTTTTAATAATCTA
>PDIM01000066.1:144660-166739 GCA_002811675.1 Ichthyosporea sp. XGB-2017a | reverse complement strand
GAAAGACGAAAAGTTTCGCTTAGATGTGTTCCCAAGTGATGTTGATGGTGAATTCAGATTTGAAGCCCGCGTCTTTCCGAGGGAAGTGGATGGTTTTCCTGTTCCAGGAGAGGTTAGGTAGATTCTTAGCATTCGAATGCTTTTTGGTCACCTTCACTAACCAAACCTTACCATAAATCGCATCCGGGTGCTCATAATACTAATCTTCACCCGGTTTTTTTTGGTCTTTCAGCATAAACGAGCAGCTCGGATTAAAGTGCTGAGAGAAGATCTTCAATGTATCTCGCCTCGCCGCGCCCTCTCCTTCATTACCAACCATGCTTCATCTTTCCTCGGAATCTCATCAAGCTTCTCCACTGGCACTGGAAACCTTCGATGTGCATGACAATCAACACCCAATGCAGTCGCTGCCTGGACACTTGCTTTCGTCGTTAAAGAATACCCATTATAGCATCCTGGCATAATGCAGTACTCATAAGCTGTACATTTCATAGGTTCTTCATCTGCTTGCTTCGAATGTGACATAACCAAATATTTCTTCTTCCTATATTCTAAATTAATCCCTTTCTTCTGGCTTGATTAAGTCTGTAATTAACACTCAGGTAGGTAATTCCGCTTCTGATCTTGTTCTTCTTACTCTGACACACAGTCCCACCCTCTACACCTTGTTCTGAAACACTCTGGTATGCAAATCTACACAATATAATCCTCTCCCTAACAAACTAGATTTCACAAAAATCGACACAAAAAATAATGTACCGGATCCTCCATACATAACCCCAAAAATGCCAAGATCTAAAATTTCCAAGGGTTGCCTAGCGACGACTCTCGCGGAATTATACGGGTATTTTAGCGCCCAAAGCTAAAGGTATTTTAGGGTAAAATCCCTAAAAAAACAACGAGTTTTTTACGGGAGTCACTTGGATATTATTTTTCAGCTAACCCTTTTCCTCTCTCTTCTCTCCTAAGTCCTAGCTATATATAGTATCCCTTGCAATAAATAATATTAAATTATTACCGAGAAATAAACCGCAAAACTCAATAATCCTCCATAATTTATAATACTATGTAATTTCTATGGGGATCCTCTATAGAGTAATTTTTGTGGGGGCTGGCTATAATTTACATTTTATTATTTGTAATTTCAGGCTCATGCGGGGATTTATTACAACAGATCTTTTCAAGGTGGCCATGAGCTTTGGATCTTTTTTTTATTTTTTTTATGGTGTTTGTTTCTTTTACGGCCTTTTTTTTGTTTTTTTGTTTTTTCCCTTTTATGAAGTCTTTTTCTTTCTTTTTTGAATTTGAATTTGTTAATTCGAGTTTAATTGGAAGTGTTTTGATTTGTTTTGATTTTGATTTCGATTGATTTTGAAGAGAGATTGAAGGAGGGAGTATTGGGAGAAGAAGAAGCGGTTTTTTTTTTTTTTTTTTTTTTTTTTTGTTTTTTTTTTTTTTTTTTTTTTTTTCTTTTCTATTATCTTGGGTATCTTTCTGTTAAAACATAAGCTGAAATCAGTTTAGAACTAGAAGAAAGAAAAAAAGATGGACGAAAAGCAAGAATTAAGAATCACAGTTGTCTCTGCTTCGGAGTTGGTGAAGAAAGATGTGTTCGGGTCTACAGATCCGTACTGTAAGTTATGCATCAATAATGGAGAGCAGGAGAAGACTAGCTCGGTAAAGAAGAAGACTCTGGCGCCTTACTGGGGGGAGGAGTTTAAATTTACAGAGATTATCCCCAGCAGTGATTCACTTACTATACATTTGTTTGATCATAATCGCTTGAAAAAGGATGAATCTCTGGGTTTGATTACAATTCCACTTTCACGATTCCCAGTGGGGGACTACCTTCAGAATTCTCCCAATTCACAGAAGGCACAGAGCTTTGACTTGAAGCCGCTGAAACCGAAGAATCGCTTTAAAGGTGAGGTAACAATCCAGGTTGCCTTTGCGGGAAGTAATAATCACAGTAATGCTGGAGGAGCCGCATCCTCTTCGTCTGGTGTACGGGGTGTAAATAATGCCATGAATGGTTTGTCCGTGAGTGGTACGAGTGGCGGGGCAGTGGTGGCGAATCGGGCTGTAGTGAATGGCGGTGATGGCAGTGACAGTAATCTAGCAAATTCAGAAGCTCCCCGGGCGAGTACTGTGGATTTGGCAAATGAAGATCTTCCGCTGCCGGATGGGTGGGAAGAGAGAACTGACCAGAATGGAAGAACGTATTTTATTGACCATAATACTAAGAGCACGTGCTGGACAAGGCCCACTGCGTCTACTTCCAGCTCTCAGAGTCGTGCTCGACAACAGGAACTAGAAAGTATGAGAGAACAGCAGAGGGAAAGTTATGCTCAGAGGCATCGGACCAGTTTCCCGACTCCAATGTCACCGGCAACATCGCAGTCAAATCTCCGGGCTGCATTGGAAGCAAATCTAGGTGGCGCGCCGCCACCACATCCAGATGCAGCAAAGGCTGGGCAGGGAAGTAGTGGGCAAGAGGCGTCTAGCGGTAGTGCTGCGATGGGTAGAGGAGCGGCTGATGAAGCTGCGGGCTTGAGTGCGGCTGCTGTAAAGGGTAATAGCAGTGCGACAACTGCACAGAGTAGTAGTAGCACAGCTGCCGCGAGCAGCTCAAGTGCTGCTAGGCAGGCAGGGAGTGATGGAACTAACTCTCCTGTTATTAGTATCACTCCAGCAACTTCTACACCAAATATCGCTCAATCTTCTGCATCCTCAAGTAGGCAAAATTCTATGGTGGAGCCTCTTCCGCCGGGCTGGGAAATGAGAACCACACCCGAAGGAAGAATATTTTTTGTAGATCATAATAATCATGCTACCACATGGCACGACCCAAGGCAGCAAAGCAATGCCGGTGGAATTCTTAATGCCCCACTGTATAGGAATCGCTCTTCCTCAAACCCAGATTTGGGACCGTTGCCTCCGGGTTGGGAAGAAAGGCGTACTAGAGATGGAAGGAATTTCTTTGTAGATCATAGCTCAAGGAATACACAATGGGAAGACCCTCGCTTGCAAACGAAGATGGTTACTCCCACTGTAGCTCAAACATACAAGAGGAATTATAAGCAAAAATTAGCGTATTTTCGCTCAAAGTTGCGACAAATGGATGGAAAAGTGGAAATCAATGTATCTCGCGAAAACATTTTTGAAGATTCTTTTCGTGAAGTACTTTTACACCGCCCTGAACATTTAAAGAAGCGTTTGTGGATAAACTTTAAAGAAGAAGACGGTCTAGATTATGGAGGGCTTGCTAGAGAATGGTTTTACCTTGTCTCACATGAGATGTTTAATCCTTACTATGGACTCTTTGAATATGCAGCGAATGATATCTATACTCTCCAGATCAATCCTTTGTCTTCTGTAAACCCTGACCATTTGGACTATTTTAAATTCATAGGTAGAGTTGTGGGAATGGCTGTATTTCATGGTAAACTTATTGACGCCTTTTTCATTCCTCCATTCTACAAAATGATGCTTCAACAAGAAATTTCTTTGGAAGATATGCAGACTGTAGATGCGGAGTATTATAGAAGTTTGAAGTGGATTCTTGAAAACGATATTACAGACGTTCTCGAGCTTAGCTTTAGTGTTGATAATGAAGTGTTTGGAAATATTCAACACATTGACTTGAAACCCGGGGGCTCGGAAATTGAAGTGACGGAAGAGAATAAGCAAGAATATGTAAAACTTGTGACCGAATGGAGATTCTCTAGAGGTATACAAGATCAAATGCTGTCATTCATGGAAGGCTTTAATGCCCTTATTCCATCACATCTTATTAAGATATTTGACGCTAAGGAATTAGAGCTTCTCATCGGTGGTTTGGCTGAAATTGATATCGGGGACTGGAAAGCACATACAGAGTATCGCAATGGATACCACTTAAGTCACGATATTATTCAGTGGTTCTGGAAGGTTATTGAAAGTTTGGACAATGAAATGAGGGCCCGCTTAATTCAGTTTGCTACTGGTACATCTCGTATTCCTATGAATGGATTTAGAGAACTGCACGGTAGCAATGGTCCGCAAAAATTCACTATCGAACTTTGGGGAGAACCTAATCAGCTTCCCCGCGCACATACATGTTTCAACCGTATCGACTTGCCTTCGTACCCATCATACGAAGTAATGAGAGAAAAGATCATTTTTGCGTTGGAAAATACTGAAGGCTTTGGTGTCGAGTAACTGCAATATATATGGGGGGATGTAGCATTCTAGTTATACCAAAGATGGGTGAAGTGGGATGAGTTGGGGGAAAAACCACCTTCCGGAAAAGGTTTGGTTTCACGCTTCAATGTAGTAGGTTCTTATTTATTTATTATCTCGAATGCCTCAACAATGTTTAGCGACTGGTACTATTCGTCTTTTTATATAATTAACCAATGGATACCGACCAATAATTAATAAACTGCTGCGCTATAGGAGCTTTTTAAAAATGCAAAGGCTTGTTGCCTTGATGTTTCCTTTTCACATCATGATACAACCCTGTCCCTGCTCTCCCTCGACTCCGTTTCCCTCTCCATTTGCGGCAGCATTTGTAAACTGAAATGTGGGTCCTTCTCGGACTTCTGCTTCCGCCACAGTTTCACCGGATGATGCTATTAAATTAACTTTACCACCTGATGTCTTCCAAGGTGCACTGTGCTTCCAGTAAAGATCCTTGGATCCTCTGTTTTTATAGTCACCATCAGATGTATATACAGTAATATCGCACATTGGCTCGGCAACTACTTTAGCTCCAAACTTATAAGAAGAGGTTTTATCACCGCAATGCCACTGAAGAACCCATCCTCCTAAAGCAATGCTATTATTTGTCAAGTTTGACACAGTTAATGAATCTCCTTTAATCACGACGTTACTTATGGCAATGTCCCCGGTCGAAATTTGATAGAACTGGAGCTCATTCTCTTCCCTTCTTCTCTTGCGACCTTCAGTGGGCGACGAAGAGCCATCCGCCGCTCTTTTCTTACTTGGGCTAGAGACACCAGCAGACTCTTTCGCAGCTTCAAGCAATTTTCGAGCCTCCGCACGGGATGGCCCAATTCCCAACCTCTGCTCTTCGCCATCAAGCATCTGATTGTAACTTTCTAGCTCGGCATCTAACTGAGTGTTTACATTTAGAAGAGACTCATATTCACTTGAAATTCTGCTTAGCTGACTCTTTAAATCCACAATTTCATTATCTTTGGCAATTTCCATATCTTGGGCTTTTCGTTTCAGAGTCGTTACCTGATCTTCCATTTCACGCATTTTTTGCTCATAGCCGAAATATTTTGTTTCCAAATCCTTGATCTGCTGCTTATAATCATCAAATTTAAGCTGAAGACGTGCGTTGTCATCTGTTAAAACTGAGATAAAATTCTGATCATTATTTCTGCGCCTATTGAGATCTTCAACTTGACCAGCATATGTGATCTCTAGTTCCTTAATTGCCCTGGCAGAATCTTTCTCATGCTGTTCCCTTGCTTCTGCCAAAGCCATTTCCAACCGATCATTGTGTTGCTGCCTTAAATCAACCTCAAAACTCGCTCTGCTTTCACGGTATATTTTGTTTTCCTTCATCAATCCTTTTATCTCCTCTGTAGCAACTTGTTCGTTAAACTGAATCTGTTCTTTTAGGGACTGGTTGGAATTTTGTAAATCAACCCTTAGCAAGCTTTCTGATTCCAAATCATTACGCATCTTTTCCAAATCCTTCATCAAGGCTTCGTTCTCTTTTGTCGTATTGTCTAAAACTTCTTTCGCCTTCGCAAGATCTTCTTGCAAGCTAACGATAACAACACTCTTTTCTGCGTTTTCATTTCTCACATCTTTCAATAAATCCTGAGTTTTTCTCAGTTCGTCATAAGTAGTTTCTAAATCTTTGTTATTTTGATCCAAAGAGCTTTCCAGTCGATCAACAGCAATTTGCAGCTCTGCCCTCTCTCTGGCAGTTTCATCCAGAACTTGACGTGTATCCCCCAGCTCCTTCTCGTAGAGGCCTCTACGCTCTTCCGCATCCGCGGCGGCGCGAGCCTTGAAGGAACACATATCCTTTTCTAACTTTTCATTTTGCTCTAACAAATCCCGAACTCGAAAGATATAAGCCTGCAAACGGCTATTCAGCCCCTGCAATTCCTTCTTCTCTCCTCCTAGCCCCGGGGTAACAGCTCTACTACGCCCTGGAGTCAACGACATTATTACTATGAAAACACTACTACAAAACAAATGGACCTTTGGCAATTCAAATCGGTTATTTCAGCGCACTTCTACAATTTAAAATCTTGATTTCGATCCCCTTCCCACAAATAAACAAACAAACAAAAAATAAAACAAAACTGAAAAAAAAAAGAAAGAAAGAAAAGAAAAAACGGCTCGAAACACAGCACAAAAACAAAAAAACAAAAAGCAAAAAAAACTGCTAACTCAAACAATATCTCTGGGGTGCTATTTTATTAATCTGAGCATCTATTTACCACTTCTAGGGTTACACATGTTGCCAGATATTAGCTTAACTATAGGAATCCCGGTACAAACTATTATTATAAGTGGGTGTGTGGATTTTTGTTATCGCTCCTTGATTTGATAATACATAAAAAAAAAACCCACAAAAAAAGAAAAAGAAAGTTTGATTTAATTTTCATTGATTTATTTTTTGTGTGTTTGTGTTGATTTTTTTTGTTGATATATATATCTTACAACAAAAGTTTTGATTTTGATTGATCAACTTTAGTTGTGATATTTTCATATATCCTTGGATTGGGGTTTAAAAGTGAAAGAAGATTTAGAAAAAAGAAGGGTCGATTGGTGTTTGTGGGTGATTCTTGTTGTTTTTAATTGTTGGTTTAATTATTCGAAGCTATTGTTCTTTTAGGGAGTGGGGAAAAGATGGCTGCTCAAGGTTCAATCAGGGAAGTCTACTCTGCGAAGTTTGAATTCGAGGCAGAAGATGATACTGAAGTGGCATTTTTGCCCGCGCATCGTATTCAGATTTTGGAAAAGTATGACGATGAGTGGTGGTATGGTAAGAATCTGACTACCAATGGTCTGGGAACATTTGCCAAAGAGTTTTTGGACTTGAGCAAGAATATATACGATGATAGTGAAATGGAAGCAAAACAGAAGAGTGGAAAAAAAGAAAAGGCAAAAGAAGTGCCTAAGGTACCTACACCTGTTGAGAAGAAGCAAATAGAGGGCGAAAAGGAGGATAATGTGCAAAAGTCCAATGAGAAGACAAAGGCTAAGGTTGACATGGATATTCCAGCTCAGCCAGTATCTGGTCACAAAAAAACAGTGTCCTCTGCATCCGCCTCAAGTGAAAAAAGGCCTCCTCAATCTAAATCTCACGTGAAAACCCCTTCTTCTGTGTCTTCGAACGCGGCTCCAGCTGCAGAGAATAACAATTTTGCAACCTGGTCTGAAGAAGAAGTTGGTGCGTGGCTGGTAACGTGTGGTCTTGATGAGTTTGTGGAAGTGTTTCAGGAAAACAACATCACAGGTGATATTTTGGAGGAAATTGATCATGATATGCTTAAAGAGATGGATGTTAAGTCATTGGGAAAGAGAGCTAAAATTTTGAAGAGCATTCGCAAATTAACTGGGGTTGAAAGTAAAAGTGTGGAATCGTTAAATCTGGTGGGAAATCAGGAAAATTTAAGCTCGGGAAACAATTCCGCGGCTGTAAATGAGAAGAAAGAAGAGAAGACCCCAGTAGCTGGCGCCATTCCTGTTCTGCCTGTTGCCCCCCCAGCAGAGTCTGCGGCGCCGGTAGCCAAGCCAAAGCCAACTCCCAGAAAGAAGCCTCCCACTCTCCCTCGACCTTCTGCGAAAGAAAATGATGAGCCTAAGCCAATCGAAGGCTCACCCAAGGCCGAGGGGGATGTTAAAGCTACGAAACCGAGAACTCTGCCGAAAACAAAGAAAGTGGTTGAGCCTGTTGTGAGTTCTGAAGCGGCAACCATTGATACCGTTGAAAATTTGCAGGAATCTCCAATTCATGTTATGCCCAAACCTGAGCCGAAGCATGAAATGCCTGCCCCTCCTCCAAAGCATGAGATGCCTGCTCCTCCTCTGAAGCAAGAGGTACCTCCCCCTCCTCCAAAGCATGAAATGCCTGCTCCTCCTCCAAAACATGAGATGGCTCCCCCCCTGCCAAAGCATGAGATGCCCCCTCCCCCACCAAAGCATGAGATGCCCCTTCCCCCTCCAAAGCATGAGATGCCTCCTCCCCCTCCAAAGCATGAGATGCCTCCGCCCCCCCCTAAGCATGACAAACATGCTGATGTTGTGAAAGATGAAGGTTTGCCACCTTCGATGAATGAAGACGCAGGGAACAGTGATGATTCAGGCGAACCCGAGAAGCCTGTTGGGGTTCATAATATATCAGCTTCCATAGGAAACAAGCTTAACAACATGTTTATGAATGGGCCGATGGGATCTCCCCCCCCTCTTCCTAAGAAACACCATGGTGATGAAGAGGTGGGCCAAGAATGTGCGGAACAAGGGGATGTTGGTGAAGTGGTTGAAGGAGACGATGCTGAAAACGAAATAGTGGGAAAATCTGAAGATGGCGAAGGCGATGAAACTGAGGGTGCTGGTGATGAAAGCCTTGTGACCGATAAAGATGCCGTCGCTGCTGCTACTACTGTTGAAAGGCAAACGTCTTCAGTTTCTGATGCTCCTCGTAGCCGAAAGTCTTCTGTCGTGTCTGCGAGTGAGAATTCAGGTCATGGAGAAGATAATAGTAACGCTGATCCCAGTGTGGTTACAGGGGCCCCTAC
The DNA here is from genome assembly GCA_002811675.1 of Ichthyosporea sp. XGB-2017a. Taxonomy (NCBI): domain Eukaryota; class Ichthyosporea; order Dermocystida; genus Chromosphaera; species Chromosphaera perkinsii. The sequence goes on along the minus strand of PDIM01000066.1, from coordinate 157,965 downwards.
CCCTGTTGAGATGGGCGAGAGCAAAGAAATTAGCGCACCAGTGGACCGAAAGCCGCTTCTGACGAGAGAAAACAACCTTTCTTCAAACAAAGTTTCACTTCCTTCAAAAGTGATAGAAAATATAAGCAGGGAAGGGTACCTTTTCAAGCAGAGTGGTTCGGGAAAGTCAAACTGGAGGAAACGGCTTTTTGTGGTGCATGATGATCTAATCTTTTATAAGCACAATGAAAAAGACAAGGATTCTGTCTTGTTTATGACTGTGAAAGGCTATACGTTTGCTCCATGCACGAAAATGGATAACATTAAGAAAAAGCATTCGTTCAAAGGGAGCTGTAAAGGTGATAGAGACTTCTTCTTCGCGGCAGAAAGCGAACAAATCATGAATGACTGGATCAAGACTCTTAATGAAACTTCAAGTGCATATTCAAAGACTAGCCAAAACGCTGTCAGTGATTCTGTTGCCGATCCTTACAAGAGTGAACCACCCCGTGCTCCTGAACCCCCTCCTCCACTTGCGAGCATCCCAGCTGAGACGAATAATAGCAATGTGGAGAATGATGTAGGTGCAACTGCAGAGACGTCAAAAGCAGATTCTGAAGATAGGGAAATGGCGCCAGCTGCTGCTGAAGATCCCAGTGGGCAAATTTTTGAACACGAAGAAGAAGCTATGGAAGATGACTCGGATCCTGTAGAAGAGCCCCCCGTTGTTCAGACGGTTCCCAAGGCGCCTCCCCCGCTACCAAAATTACCTATGAAGTCATCAGAAGGTGTTGACTCTGAAGATATTTCTTCGAACCCCCCGCCTTCAAAAATGCCTCCACCTCTTCCTAAGCATTCATCCAAGCTATCCGATAGCGAAACTCACGAGGACGATGTAGATAATAGTGGAGCAACTGTAGCCGCCAAGGCACCTCAGTCTGCAGTGGAGGCTCAGCAACAAGCCGCAGCTGCAGCAATTGCAGCAAAGAAATTAAAAAGAGCCCAGAGTGAGCTTACCAATGAAAACGATGAAGTTGAAGAGGGAGAGGAAGAAGAAAATTCAGAGATGGGGAAGCCGGAAGCCACCGAACCTGTACGCCCGGTGCATGCTCCTAGACCGATGGCTCCGCCAATATCTGCTGCAGAAGCGCAGCAAAGGGCCGTTGCAGCTGCTATTGCGCGAAAAAAGGCACAGGCTGCCGCTAAAGCCAAGGCTGACGCGGAAACGGAAGCGGCTAGGAATGATGAAGGGGAAGGTGAAAACGATATCGAGGATGATAATAATGACGAAAAAATTAACGTTGCCATGAGCAGGCCTCTGGAAAATGATAAATCTGGCGAAGAACTGTCTAGACAAGCAAGCGAGACGAATTTGAATGAAGCCCCTCCATCTAATGAAATTTTAGATGGGGCCTTTTCCGTGAGTGGTATGGACATGAAAGGCAACCTTCAGAAACTGAAACAGAAATCAGGAAACTTGGGAGCAACCCACCAAAAACAGCAGTATACAATGGAAGATTGCCTACGATGGATGCAAGCACATCTAAAGGAATCTGATGTCGTTGTTGAAGAAGTCGTGCCGAGTATGAAAGACGGGGTTGCCTTTATCGTTGCATTAGAAAATGCCTCGGGGCAGGCTTGTGGTAAATACAGGAAAAAGTGCACTTTTCCAATCCATCGAATCGACAACATCAATGTGTCATTGAATTTCGCCAAAAAGCTGGGGATCAACGTTCAGGATATTGCTGCAGAGGAAATACATGAAGGCTCGGAAAAAATGACTTTAGTTCTGTTTGAAAGCGTCTTCAAAATTTTCCCACCTGTGAAAGAAACGGCTAATGGGGCTGAAGCCGAGGCTGAAGCTCACACTGATAGTGAAAGTGGCCCCGAAGATGGGGAAGAATATGAGCTATGAAGTAACAGAAAGGAGAAAAGTATTGCGCCTCGAAGTACTCAAAATAAAAACTATTTATTCGAAAAAAAGAGATTTACTTCTTGTAGGGCTTAGGGCCAATCATGTTCTCGGGCCTCACCCACTTATCAAATTCCTCGCTAGTCAGGACTTTGTTGGCCAAACAGGCTTCTTTGAGAGTTGTTCCCTCTTTGTGTGCGCGCTTGGCGGCGGCAGCAGCGGCGTCATAACCAATATGAGGGTTCAAAGCAGTGACAAGCATAAGGGATTCATTCAAAAGGGAGCCAATTCTCTTTTCATTGGCCTTCACTCCGTCAACGCAATTCTTAGTCAAGGATTTGCAGGCATCACCAAGAAGTCTGGCAGAACGCAAACAGTTCAGAACCATCATAGGCTTAAACACATTCAACTCGAAGTGACCGGTAGCTCCCCCCACTGTTACAGCAGTGTGATTTCCCATAACTTCGGCACATACCATTGTTACTGCTTCCGGTTGGGTAGGATTCACTTTTCCTGGCATGATTGATGAGCCGGGTTCGTTTTCAGGAAGCAAAATTTCTCCAAGGCCGCATCGAGGTCCCGATCCAAGCATACGCAAATCATTTGCAATTTTCATCACGGACACGGCAACAGTATTCATAGCACCACTGATCTCTACAAGGGCGTCATGTGCAGCCAAAGCCTCAAACTTATTAGGAGCAGTCTTGAATGGCAGACCAGTGATTTTAGCAACCTCGTCGGCTACACCTTCGGCAAACCCTTCATAGGTGTTCAAACCGGTTCCCACTGCAGTTCCTCCTGCAGCCAAGTTGTATACACGGGGAAGAGCGGCATTAATTCTTTCAATTCCATACTCCATTTGCTGGACATAACCTCCAAACTCTTGACCTAAAGTAAGAGGGGTTGCGTCCATCAAATGAGTTCTTCCAATCTTGATAATGTTAGCAAATTCCTTTTCTTTCTTCTGGAGACCCTTGTGAAGAGTCTTCAAACCCGGAAGAAGAACATTGTTAACCTCAGTCGCTACAGCAATATGCATGGCGGTAGGGAATGTGTCATTGGAAGACTGACTCATGTTAACATGATTATTAGGGTGAACGGGATCTTTGCTTCCCAATTTACCTCCCAAAATCTCGATGGCACGGTTGGAAATAACCTCATTTGTGTTCATGTTACTTTGAGTACCAGAACCAGTCTGCCAAACAACAAGAGGGAAGTGATCAATGAGCTTTCCGCTGATAACCTCATCAGCAGCTTTCTGAATAGCCTCTCCAATCTTTTTGTCGAGACCAAACTTCATGTTCACAGTTGCCGCAGCCTTTTTTAACACACCAAAAGACTGGATAAGCGGGACGGGCATTCGTTCACGCTCACCTCCGATTTCAAAATTCATCAAAGAGCGCTGGGTTTGACAACCCCAGTAGCGATCAGCAGGTACCTTCAATTCACCCATAGTATCCTTCTCAATTCTGAACTTCTCCTGTCCAACTGGAGAAGTTGAGAAAAATTGGCACGTTTTCACGGCGCTGGGGGCAGCGATTGCTCGCTGCGCAGCCGCTTGCTTAACACTACGCGAGAGATGAGCAAGTGAGGAACTCATTGTTACTTTCAGTTCGTTTTTCGAATCAACCTGATTACGTCTTTCTTTTACAAAAATCCAAACTAACAAAGAAAATTGAAGGCGAAATACAAAAATGGTAAAAATAAAAACAAAACAAAAAAAATAACAAATTCAAGTCTCAAAATAAAATTCTGTATGAAAAATCCGGTACAAATATGTCCGCCCACTCAAATTTATTTAAAAAAACAGGTCTGTCCGGACTCCTCAAATCTAGGAAGATAACGTTCTTCCTTCATTCCTTTCATTGTTCAGATATGATACTTTGTGGTGAGAGGAAGAGGAGTGTATATATTGTGTTTATCAGATTGGGTTTCATTCAGTCTGAGTTGTCCGAATTATCAACCGGGAGTTCGACGGCTTTAGGAGGCTGGACTTTCTCTGAGTGTCCCCCGAGGAGCCAATACTTATGCATGATGCATTTGCCTTTGATTGGTAATTTACCACGGCTTTCGATTTCGTATATTCCAAAAGTAGTAAGGATATCATTAACACTTTCACTCATATGGATTCCCATTGCTTCTCCATTACTTTCCATACGGGAAGCTGTATTCACGATATCTCCGCATAAGCAATATCGTGGCATTTTCGACCCAACTACTCCAGCAACAACAGGGCCGCTATCCAATCCGATTCCAAGATTGAGCTTTTCCTCTGCGAAATGGTGTACTTTGAAGTTTGCAGTGCTGTCAAGAAGGGCGAGAGACATTCTAGCTATAGTATCTACTGAAGCACCGGTTCTAAGCTTGCAGGTACCCCCGCAGCAACCATACAGGCATCCTCTTTTGTTTCAACTTTTTGTAGGCATCAAACGATTGAATGACAATGTCGAAGCAAATACAAATCGTTCAAAAAGGCTACTATTTGCATTGGTGTAGATTTGCCACTGAGAGATGTAAAACCTACAATATCACTAAAGAAAATGGTACAGTATTCGAATGCTTCTGTTTCTACAGCACAGCCTCTTCGAAGCTGCATTGCTACTTTTGTGGGAAGCATATCAGCAAGCACGCTGTCTGATTTCTTTCTTTCCATTTCTAGCTCCTCAGTACGGTCGTTAACAAGCTCTTCTAAGTTCTGTGGATAAATATACAGCTTTTGGAGCATATTTTCAACTATATTAAAGTTGTGAGGCAAAGCACTTTTAAATACTTTAAGCAAATGCGAACTCGTAAGCCTTGCATTGCATAAGGATTTACACACACACACACACACACACACACACAAGAGTCAAGGTCTTCGAGTAAAATTCCTTGTACCTGTCTCCTGATATACCAACAGGAGGCTCTAAACAACTGAAATATCAACCCTGCCCATGTCGAAGCATTTCAAAACTCGCCATGTGCTCATATGGCTCAATAACCTCGAAATTTCCATCTATTTCTTCAAATGACAATATTTGTTAAATGGTTGTGTTGCTGTAATAAGATCCCTTAATTGCCAACGTCAAGCAATCCTTTTAAAAAGGGAAGTCTCAAGATACAAGCAAACTGCATATTTCTGAAATTCGAATACGCCATCATTTGATCGGATAGCGGGACTTTCCAGTTACATACTTTCATACTTTCTTCCTTTTTCTGTTTTCTAATCCCCTATCCAAAAAGGAAAAAAATAAGCAAAAGGGCGGAAGAAAGCTCTTTTATCGACGTCAGTTTCAGTTTTTATTTTTTCAAGAGCTCACAAATGCGGAAACGTACGCGGAAGGGACCGCAAATTTCAAATCCATTTCTCCACAAACTGTAATTTTGCCGTCGGTTAATTAATTGACCACCACTCCGCGACGTCTGTCTGCAGGTCGGAGCTACAAGCCGAGTCCACCACTTGTATAGCTGGTTTTGTAGCTTTACGTCAGTCAATCAATCAAATTCATCTACACAAGTCAATTCTCCTCATCTCCGCATGCAGAATGATGCGTAAAAGCCCGCAACCTGCAGTCCAATACTCAAACCGGTTTAAAGGCACACTTCAATGTAGTACAGCTGGTACTCTCTTTTCCCTACTAAAGCCTTTTTTCCTTTTTTTATTTCTGGGACTTTTCTTTTCTCTCTTTTTTTTATTTTTATTTTTTGTTTTTTGTTTTTATTTTTTTGTAATTTTGGTAGTGGTGGATTTATGTTTGAATTTGTTTGATTCTTCTTCTTCTTCTTCTTCTTCTTCTTCTTCTTCTTCTTCTTCTTTTTTCTTTTTGTAGTTGGATTTTGTTTTCAGGTTGTAAATCTTATCAGTATAAGTTGCGGTTTACTAGGATTGGCGGAACACCAAGTGTCGTAGAGTCTGCTGATTGAACACAAAGAGAAAGAGAGAGGGACTTGTATTGTAGTATGGGAAATGTGCTTTTTTAAAAGGGATTTCTTATAATCGTTTGTTTATGCTAAGCGCTGTGTTGTGAACAGTTTGATAGATTAGAGCTTATAAGTTGTCATTGATATAGTTTTTGGAAGTCGCTACCATTTTTCCTTGCCATTTTTCTTTATTTCATTGATCAACAATGGGTCTTTTTTCAAGTTCAAGTAGCAAGGGTAAGGTGTATTATAATCAGAAGGCGAGGAGATCAAGTGCGTACTCCACAGCGGGGGAGATGGACTATGCCATGTCACAGGATTCGTGTGATGATGTCCCTTTAATGAGCTCTTACAATATAGAGGATGAGAGAATGGCTGATGCCAGCATGGAGGGTGGAATCTTCTCTTCCACAGAACACGCGGGTGGTAGGAGCGGGACTCAGCAGTCGGGTGGACTGGATCATTTAAATAGCAGTCAATATAACCATTATATTGACAATGCTTCAGTGTATCGTAACTATGTTAAGAGATCCTTCAACATTTTCTGTCATGAATCCCTTCTTGATTTCAAAGCACTTTTCTGGAATGTAAAATTTTTCAAAGTGCTGTGTATCAATATCTATGCCATTGCTGGGTTTTTGTTGATTTATTGGTACCGCGTAACAAGCGATACAAATGATGACGTTATATCTGTCATTGAATTGGTTCTGTTGATGTGTCATTTCATTGGAGTAATGGCTCTACTAGCCCAGCAGGTACTTCGCAAGGCTGTGTATTTCTTTCTGCTTATCTTTTATGGAACTTTTTACATGGTTGTTGGTTTTACAGGGCTGCAGCTTGCAGAGAGTGGGAAGAGCAGGCAGAGATTTTCTGACTCTCTCATTAATGTACCGAGTCTGCTATTTTTATTCCCGTACATGTTTTGGTTGGCAGCGCGATTTACATTACGTGATAATGAAGACCATTTGGATGAAGACTCCTTTATGTCATCTATTAATTTGGACCAAAGTCCAGATTTTGGGACCAGAGAGTACGACAACAATCGACGCCGCTCCGTGGTGAGATACTTTCGAATTTTTTCAAGTGTGGAGCCTAGCGACGCTAATAGAACTACTATTGCTGGAGGTGCGGGAGTCATGAACGGGGGATCCAATCGACATGCTTCACCCCTATATGCAAACAACGATTTGTCCACAATGGAAGATCTTGAGAGCATTACAGAGGATGCAAACATTGATATGAGTGGTCTTGGGAGGGGGGGAAGTGGGGCAATGAGTGGTGAGACGGTGGAACCCTTTGATCAAAAGGTTGCTTTTCGATACAATTTTTGGCTGTATTTTATGGCCTTTCTTATTGGATTGCACGTTAATTTGTTGAATCAAATCCCAAGTTTCTACATAACGATCTCATTAGATAGTTTCGACGATATCAATGTGGTAGATATGGTGGCAGGGATTGTTATCATATGCTTGATTTCATTTTTGCTTCTTTATCATCTATATTTGCATTTTAGAATTGGGTCTCTTTTGAACGCTCTCACAGGGTACACATTTGTGGCCGCTGTTCTGGCGGGATTATGTTTTGCTGTTAAGGATGAGTATACATTTCACTTTCACCATTATTTCACAACACTACTGCTTATGCCTTTAGCACGATTTCGTACACCTCTTTCCACCGTTACTCAAGGATTTTTAATAGGATTTTGCTTGAATGGGGTAATCATTTATGGTCCAGTAGCAAATTTTGAGCCTGTCGCTGAAGCTTCAAATACCCTCGAAGTTGCAACGGCAGGTGACATACTTTGAGATTTTCTTGTCTGTATGTAAATAAAATATGAAGTAAAATATGAATGCTCTCGCACTGTTCCTTCATGATTTAAAGAGAACATCAAGTGTGTACAAGGCACACCCATAAGCAGCATCCTCGTTACTGATACAGGCACCAGCTCCCCTTGCGTAACGTTCGAGAGTCTTGACAAACAATGGTTTAAAGGATTTCATTCGGGCGGGAAGACCGCCGCAAAGCAAAATGTGTCTAATAGGCAGGGTTTCATTGGGACGACCGGTGTTTTGGACAATATTATCAAATACATCAAGAAGCTTCACTACTTTACAGCACATTCCAAAGATCAATGATAAGCACTGGTCTTCCATTGAAAAGTTCAGCCTAGACGAGCCACAGTCGGATATGACATGGATGTTCGAAAAAAGTCCCACCTGGGAGGTATTACCGCGTTCACCATTCCAGCATGGGTCACACACAAGGTCAGTGCTCAATCTGTTAAGCATCAGCTGGTCGCACCATGCATAAAGCCGACTAAAAGAAGTTTCTTCAGAGTGTCTCAGAACAGAACAGTCATTGGTCGCAGAGTCCACCAATGCACATTGTACTTGTTCATACATGTCTATCCACGACTTCAAAAGCAAATGTAAACAATTTCCACCATTCAATGAAGCCCATACGAGAACATAGCCACGATCCAAGAAAGGCCTGACTTCAAGAGGGCCAGATATGTCACTTGATGGGACGTTTTGTATACTGTTCAGCATGGATTTTAGTGGAATAATCGGTGGCAGTATGTATGAAATCTGTAATGAAGTGCCAATATTGACAATACAATTTGCATCATCCTTTGATTCTCCGGACTTGCCAAACAAACTAGCAGACAAATCATCCAAGCATACAAACACAGAGACTTGGTCAATGGCAACGTGCTCAAACACATCGCCAAAAAATGTCGAGACGAAGAGGGAGTCTTTTTTTAAACGGCCTAAACAAGTCCCTGGCTCTACAATGCGAGGAGGAACCATCTTGAGCGAGTCTTGCAACTCTTCGCTAATTTGACTAGTTAGGCCTTCAAAGGCTTCTAAAAACTGTTTGTCCCACACTCTTTCAATAAGATTATAGGCTCCCCAGCTTTGTGCATTGGCATGACAAGTTGCTATATCATTGGTGGGGTTACCTACGAGTTTATGGACAAGAAGATCACCTATAGTGCATATTCGATTAAAAGCACAGGCACCTTTAGGTTCCTTAAGCAGGAAGTGCATCACAGTAGCCCAACCATAACCACTTTGAGGGACGTTGCTATCGGGAGTGAGCATACAGAAAGTTTCTTCAATAAATGCCGAGCTGCATCTTTTATCTTGCCAATTTACAAACAGACTATTCTTAAATGACTCATCTTCTTGTTTCCAAAATGCACAGCCGTGCATTTGGCAGCTGACACCAATACTTGAAATTGCCATCTGGATCTTTGCTGGAATTCTTTTCAAAACACTTCCCAGAGTGGTTAAAACCGCAGGAATACTCTGTTCGCTGCGTCCATCTAATCCACTACCCTCATCACGTTCTTCATAGCGCTTGAAATCGTTCTCAAGAATATCCTTGCTAGCTTCGAACACAATCTTAGGCCTTTTAGCACAATTTTCGTCTTGACGGCACCCCTGCAGTACAACCACCTTCACAGTCGTTGTACCAAGATCAATCGCAAGAACATTTTCAATACCACACTGAGTGCTACTCCTAGCACAATAATCTTCCATGGTCTCTCAAAATCTTAATCCAAACAAAACAATGCCAGGGAAGGAAAGATAGAGGGGGGGGGGTCCCATCACAACAAAGGACCCCGTTCCTTTGACAACACTCGTGTTTCACACCCGTCCTCCAATCATTGTTATTCTCTCTTTAGGGGTCCTTTCAAATTCTTTTGGAAGGCCACTTACGATAAATTTCTTAAATTTCATCGTGTTAGGTTTATCAGAAGCAGTCCCCCCCCTCAAATCAGTGAGGACTCTTCGCCCCATTGTCTTTTTGGTTTTTTCTTTTCGTGTCTCAGTCAAAAAAAGTTCAGATGTGACAAAAGTTCAACGGGCCTATCAATTTTGAATTTGGATTCTTTCTATCCGAAAACGTTGCTCCCAGATTCCAGAAGCTTGAAAATACGAGTACTCATTTTCTCCTTTTCCTTTATGTTTCAGAAAATAAATATACTTCCTTTCTTTATTCTGAATAGTAGTGCTTCAAAACCCCAAAAAAAAACAAAAACAAACTTTCACCATTTTTCTTTTGTACTTACTCATTTCAAAGCCCATCTTTTCCCCCGTTCAATTCACTAAGCTTTTCCATAAGACAGTTGCCATGCCACCCGGATGCCAAAAGCCTTACGCCTATTTCGCAGCCTTCTTAATTTCCTTGTAAGCCCAATTACCAATCACTCTTGTATTCGAGTTCTTCGACTGTCGACCCTCCTTCAACAGCTGAGCAATAAAAGGTTTCTCAAGGATAGGCTTCATAAGTGAGCCAAAGCACGAGCACAGATCTCCAACAACACCCATTGCTACACGAATGACACTGTCACTGTGATCAGGGTCTGCTGTAATATGTTCAATGAATTCTAAAATAAACAGAACGTGCGGTTGAAGCAATGCGATCTCTTGTGCAGGCTGATCCGGATTATTACCTTTCAGGCCTTGGATTATTCCAGTGTATGCTTCTAAACACCCTTCACGAAGCTGATTAACATATTCAATCATATCATAGTTATCCTTACTAATGTTAACAGTGGACGCTTGTTTCAAAACATGCATCGTCACCTCAAGATACTTAGAAAAGTGAGGCCCAATTGCTAACGCAACATCCCCAAATGTGGAGATTATTGGTGGCTTAACACTTCTATGAAGGCTTTGGTTAGCCAAATTCGACAACAGCTGAGTCATAAAGTCATCGCAGTAAGGGAGCACAGCAATATTTAAAGCCCTACAAACATCTCCAACAACACCCACAGCGATGGAACATACCTGGAATTCGGCATGATTTTTCAATCCAAGAGCCAAGATACCTTTGAAAGCCTCCATGTATTTGATAAAGTCACCTTCCAAAGCGTTAATCAAAGCGGTTACAGCCAACAGAGCGTCTTCCTGAACACCTCCAGATCTTCCGCTGGTGGAATTAAACATAATTAGAAAGATGTTCATTATTCTGTCAGACATTTCGATTACATGCTCACGCTTGATTTTCCTCAGTGTCGACTGAAGGGTGGCACAGAGCAACGACTGCAGTTCATTGAATTCCATGCGGTCATCGGCTCCTACAATATTTGACTCCATCTGTAATGTTCGCTCTAACCTTTCTATAATAACTACTGTGGTTTTGTGAACTGTGGGATAACAGTCAAGGGGGCTATTGGACAACATCTGCATCAATGCTTCGTAAGCAGCAGATCGCAAGTTTGATTCCGCCCCATCAGCTCGCTCAGTTGTTTGCAATAGTTTCTCGACAATGCTTTCGAAGGGCTGAGAGAGGAAATATGTGTTTACCTCTTCCTCATTTTCTTCGTCATTTTCAAATGCATAGTCATACGCCGCTTCTGACAGAGTATTAAAGGCCCAGCAAGCATTCGATGCGACACGTGGTTGATCCACCAAACCCTCGACCAACGAATTTACCAAACGGATTAAATACTGGTCATTTAATACAGTTTCTGGTAAAAGATCGCATACCCTTCCAACAGTCCATGCAGCTGTGTCCCTTACTTGCACACACGGATCTTTCATCAAGCCAATGAACATAGGCAAAGCAGACGATACCAATGGGGCCAGGCGCATCACATCAGGGCCTTCAAGAATAGATCCAAAGCAAAGAACGGCAGCTTCCCTATAATGCCAGTCCTGGTTGCTTATATTTTTTTCAACAAAAGGAAGTGCGTATTGAACAATGTCATTTTCACAGCAGCTAGCTAGCAGCGATAAACACACAGACGAAGCCGTTGCGATATTCCATGTTTCCTCGTCATCATGTTCACTCTGTTTCGCAAGGTTGTCCGTCAGAATGGGAACAAGGTATTGCAAAGCCCCCTTGGCATAATAACGGCTTCCATTCTGAGGAGGATGTCCACTTTCCTGGGCCTCTGCCAATTCCATAGCCAATTCAATTTCTTCGTCGCAAACAGTTGACCAAAACTCAACAGCCTGCATGGCCACTTCTTCTTCTGCAGATTTCATAGCCTCCACAGTTAAAGCAAACAGAGCAGACTTCATGTAAAATTCCATGTAATGATAATACAAATGCATTATTTTCACAAGGCATTCAAAAGCTGCCTTTTTCACCTTTAGCTCTTGACAAACGGTCGCTTCACAAACGACTTGCATAATAAAATTACGCTCCGCTTCCTTCTCGAAATTACTCTTTACAAATTCCAAAGAGTTCTGAAGGGCTACAATGGCAGCATGTCGAACTGTCATACTGGGCTCCTCCTTACGGGCCCCTTGTACAACGGCAGTTAGAATCTGGTTCGAGCACGCCTGCAGAATTGATGGCTTAATCTCTTCACATACGTATCCAATAGACTCTAGGGTTGCTTGTTTCAATCTTTCACTGCTCTCAGGCCGTGTTGCATTCTCCAAAAGTTGGGGGATCAACTGTGGCCATTGGTTATTTGGCAGTTCCGCCGACGCAATGGATGCAATTGCTTGAGCAGCAGTTGCCCCAGACATGTGCTTATTCGAATTCAGTGTATTCAAAAGACTAGCCTTGATCTGTTCCCTAATATTCCCATCAACAGCCAGCCAGCGTTGGTGAAGCTGTTGCTTCAAGATCTCGTCCTTCGAAGTGAGGCAATTTTTCAAGGCAATACCAGCTGCCTGTCTTACCATGTCATCTCGTTCTTCATTTCCCAACTCCTGGGCCAATGTAAGCATATACACTGGCAAGTTCTCCTGAGATGCCTGCTCAAGATACTTCTGTGCCGCCTCACGCGCATTTGAGTCTTTAAAAGAGAAACAACAAAACCAAACAAAAATAAAAGTATAAGTAAAATTATAATCCCATTTCAAACTAAATAACCCACAAAAAAAAAAAGAAGCAACCACACAGACAATAACCAATCAAAGGCCATTTCATGGGTTGCAAATGATCGATTCGACTATCTCTCACTCCATCAACGAACTATCCAAGTCCTTTCACTAGGGCCCAGAAGAGGAGAAAGCTGAGAGCAGTCTTGTTTTTGTTTTCATTCACTGTACAGATTTTTCTTCTCTTACCTGGTGACAGCGTATGTTGTAAAACTTGAGTCAAATCCATAATGCTCATACTAAAACACAATATGCCTCTATCGGTAGAACTCAATCACTCGACTCTGCTTCTTTGCCTTCCTTAATCCTTGTAAGCGATGATCCAGAAAACAAAATCCCGCCCCTTTCGCAATTCTTCTTTCCTTTTGTTTCCTGTTTTGCTGCTTGATTACTTCCCAAAGCCCCCTGCGAAAAAAAAGGCAAATCAAGTGGACTATCCTTTTTCTTCTGTTTCTCGATATTGTAACTGTTCAACTCCTCTATTTCCATCCAATCTCTTCCGCCTGTTTTTTTTTCCTTTGTTCAATTCCCTCCCAAAAGCGAAAAGAAGAACAATAAATTTGTTTGATCTTTTCACACAAAAAAGTCAAAGAAAGAAAAAAAAGACAAAAAAGACTCAAAACACCACCAAAACAAAATCAACTTTAAAACCAAAAAAAGAAA
>PDIM01000066.1:130605-143690 GCA_002811675.1 Ichthyosporea sp. XGB-2017a | reverse complement strand
TATAAAAAAAAAAAAAAAAAGAATAAAAAAAAAAAAAAAAAAAAAAAAAAAAAAAAAAAAAAAAAAAAAAAAAAAAAAAAAAAAAAAAAAAAAAAAAAAAAAAAAAAAAAAAAAAAAAAAAAAAAAGCACATCTCGTTTGGCCAAGGCCCAGCTGATGATATCAATACCCTCTACATAGTATAACCCTTGCCAATAAGCACTTTGTAGCATAACCCTATAAGCCACCAGCCACCTCCCCAGAACCTCCAAGGAGTGTTAGCTGCTCCTTGGTTAGCTCAAGCAACGCTCCTTGGTTAGCTCCTTAGTGTTAGCGACAAGGAGCGTTAGGTTAGCCTGGCAGACTGCAGAGTGCTCCAAGGGTCGCTCCTTGGAACCTCAAGCGCTCCTTGCCTCAAGCCTATGCTCCTTTGTTTAGAACCTTCAAGGACTCTAGCGAGAGGACTAGCTAGAGCTGCTTGGGACTCTGCAAGGAGCTACCCTTTTTGTTTGCCACTAATTCAAGGTCAAGGATTTGGGTTGGAACTTCGGTGACTCGTCGCTCACCAAATTAATTATTAGAAACTTTGTTTCATCCTACTCTCGCACCTTGGCCTTTGTGCCTGTGTTGCTTTGCCTCTATGCATCAGCTTTTGCATTTTTTACAACATGATAAAGTATTTTTCCACCCAAATTGGGTTTATTTTTATTTCTCTTTGGTCTCAATGCCTCAAATGGCAACAAAAAAACAAAAAAATGAAAAAGTGGGCTAGAAAAACGAATGTTGGGTAGCAAGACAAATGATAATGGAATTTGTAAAAATCACAAGTATATGTAAATTAGTGCAGTTCTTATAAGTTGTTGTTAAATGTGGTTGTGAAAAATTGTTGTTTTCTTGTGGTGTGAAAACGAAAACCAAATAATGCTAAAAAAAAGCGTGGTGGGGTAATAGAATTCGACAATAAACTCTTAAACGCATTTAAGAAAATTTTACGCTGACACTTACATACTACAGCCAAGCTTGCCATGTAGGATCCATCAATGCCAAGTTATCTGGATTCATAGCTTCTGCAATTAGTGCCGATGCTTTCTTTACAGTCACAATGCCAACCTCTTTGTCCATACGCCCTCCAACGCGCGGTTTATCGCCTTGGACTTTAACCTTCGCGTCAGTAAGGGTCGAAGCCGTTTCGGATGGAGATGGTTCCGCATCAGCAACACCAGGCTCAACTTCCATACTCAGCCCTTCAATTCTACCAACAATATTGTCGGTGTTCTCGATCACCTTATCGATCATCTGAGAATTTTCAATGCTGCTCTGGAGCTGCAGCGGGGAATGAGACGCGTGCCACGATACAACTTCGTACTTAAAAATAATATTCAAAAAGTCTTGTACGTGCATATCAGGCTCTGCAAGTGAGCGAGCAACAGCTAGGAATGAGCTCAAGAAACTTCCTTCAACACCAAAACGAGTCATAAAGTGACAGAGGACCGGCGTTAGTCGGAAAGGCACCCTTTCCGAACTTTCAAGCAAGCCAGCTGAATTCAACATAGGGTATAACTCAGAAGATAAAAAATTTCCGTTTTCTAAACAGAAGCTAAGCGTATGTGGCAATCTATGACCAAGACAAAGGACGTACGACGCAAAGGATATAGCAGCCATTTGAGATATAATATGTTTTCGAAACATCCAAAGCCCTGCAAAATCGGGAAAACTTGCCACCATGAACTTCGTTAATAAATTCTCAGGAACCATCGTATTGCGTATTTCTTCATAGCATGTCTTCCTAACTTCCTTTAGCTCTGCCCGCGAGGAAAATTTCGAATCGGGCGCGCAAAGAGTTCGATAGAACTTTAAAACTGGCTCGAAAGGATCAATACCTGACCCGAGAAGGCAATGTTTTTCAAATATCTGTTCAAGAGAAACATATGACGAATGATCCGATATTAACCTAATATTAGGGGAGAATGGAACGGTTACCGGGGTATTGAAAAATATTTGACGCTTTCTGGTTTCCTTGCGCTTCGAGAGTGCATCGTTCAAAAACTGGAATAGTTGAAATATTCTCTCTGCGGCTCTGCCATAACGATTGGGTGCGTGTTGTACAGCAAACGGATATACCTTTCCATCATTTCCTTCAATGTATATTCTTCTAAAGGATGAACCATGACTATAACCAACTTCAACTTTTGAAAGAAACCTCGAGATTTTCACATAACTTGAGCTGAGATTGTCCCTCCGATCCAAATATTCACCAGGGATGTCAATATCTTCTTCTGCAAAGTCAGAGAGGTACCTCGAAATATGCTGTAAATATGAAGTTTTAGGCATTTTTGCTACTTCCTTTTCTAAAGTTGATTTCCACGCCGTCATGCAGTCTATAGCGTCGGTCAGTTTCCACTTTCCGTTAGATAATCCGTATTTCTCAAAATCACTTCGAATAGCATCCCTAAAGAGTGCAAGTCCACTTGGTCCATTAGTATCTTTCAGGGTCAAGAGTATTTTTTTCAAATGGTTTTCCACTTGATTGGACACACAAATTTGCTGAACGTCTTCAAGATTATTTACACTAGTAAAAGCACGCTGCAAACAGTCACTTAATAGAATCTGAATTGTTCTCAACATTTCTTCAGTCTGATTGGGCTTAAATCTTCCAGTTATTTCCTCCACAATGGATTCTATAGAATGTGTTGTCATCTGATGAGAAGATCTTAGCAAGTACATAATATTTTGACAGTGCTGATGAGCACTGACAGAGCCATTTGTTGATGTTCTCCTAGGGGCAACACTGGCTGATGAGGGCGTAGACTTTCCATCAGATGTTATGCTAACCTTTGACGCAGGGGATGCAGGCTCAGAAGACGAGCGGGGACCACCCGATGGACTGCTTTGAAGTACTGACCTTTGCTCAAGAAAAGTCGCACGCAAAGAACAATACAGTGCTTGTGGGTGCGATTTGGCCAGCGATTTCAGCAAGCCAGCAAAATTCTGCGCTTCTGGCCGGGAAAGAGAGCTCAGCAATTGGGGGATCCAAATTACAAATCGAACTTTTGATACAAATCCTAGACTTTTCTCAAACGCTTCACCCAAAGCTATCGACTCGTCATCGTAACTCAACAGCCATAGCACCCTTGACAGTATTTTCCTAGCTTTTTCTTCTTTAAAAAAGCGGCAGGCATTCATATAACAGGTGATTGCATGACTGCCCCATGACATAACCTTTTTGGATATAAATATACGATCACAATATGCACCCCACGCATACCACCCCTTGTTCAGATCATCATACACAGTAATTGCAGCCGAGAAGGACTTATATGCTTCGTCTACCTTTCCCATTTTTTCCAGGAAACAGCCTTGCAATGCAAAGAATTCAGCTTTCTGCTTTGGAACAAAATAAGACAAATTGGTAGAGTTGATAATGTCCAGTCCAGTCTTGAGATCCTTGTTGCACTTAAAGTAGCACTTTGCTTGTTCCTTAAGTTTTAAAAATGCATCTTGAACTTCAATATTGGGCAGTGAATATATTTTGTTAAGCGAAAGAAGGCATACATCCAGAAGGTTGTGTTTCCGAGCAATGTGTGCAAACCTGTTGACACTCCAAGCCATTTCATGAAAGCCCATATATGCCAACGTGTTATTCGTCATCATGTGCTCATTAGCCAAAGGCTGAAATACCCTATTAATAGCAGAAAAAATCTTATGTCTCCAAGTAATGACTTCATCCCACAAGACAATATCTTCCCATTTGTTTGGGAGCCGCTCTCTCCAAAGACCAAGGATTGCTTTGAGCTCCGGAATGCACTGAATACGTTCAGAAGATGGCTCTTTCAAAGCGCAGAGTATTTGATAAGACTCGTTTAATTCCACAAATTGCTGAAGCATTTGCAAAATCGGGAGGTGAGAAGCGCCAACAATGGACGGCAACGAAGACCACTGCCTCAATGCAAGCTGAGTACCATCTCTAATAAGTTTTTCAGCATTAGAGAACTCATTCTGTTCGGGATGACATAGGTCTACATAGAGTCTCCATATCTTCATTTGAGCAGTTTCTCCAAATACAATTTCTACATTCTGGAGAGCTTGATTCATACCACCCCAATCATTCACTCTCCATGCCGATTGAAGAGTTAGCTCATCGCGACCTTCTAATATAGCAAAATTTTTGACTAGATCCCACTCTCCTAAGCGCTTAGCACACTCAATCCATTCTCTCTCCCAAATATACATATCTGCTTTTACATAGGGACCAGACTTCACCCTTTTCATAGCAGCTTCGTACAGCTTCTGAGCACGGAACCAATACCCATGTTGTTGTGCACAAAGAGCGTCAACAGTTTCGGAAAAAGTACAATGCTTCCGCCACAATCCATACCGAAAGTCTTCTTCGCATAGTTCTTCCATAAGATCATTAAGGCAGGCTATTGTTTCTTCCTTTTCTTTTAGCACTTTTGATTTACTGATGATATCAGCATCGGTGACAGCACTATCCACAGAAATGTAATTATCAGTCTCAGAAAGTGCGGTCGTGTACGAAAACGCTCCTCGCTCCCGATCAAAGTCATCCAATTCCTTTTGCAAAGCCCACATAGCGTTATGCCATGCACCATGAGTTTTGGCCAAGTATTTCATGAGATAAGGCGGTAGATGGATTGGTGGGTCACAGTGTATGAAGCCAGAGAGCATACTCCGAATTGTGTTATACGGATTATCAACCTGGTTACTGTGGTAGTCTCGTGACAAAAAGACAACAAGGGCATTTCTTAACTCCTTTTGTTCCTCTTTGGAAAATTGCTTCCATATTTGAGGGAAAATTTGAATCCACAAGACTTCCGAAAGACCGTCATCAATCTGGCACAAGTACCTGACTGCCTCAACAAGCTCTAAACTTGTAACCGATCCTATGTATTTTTCACGCTGCTTTTCATACTTATCGGCCAGAGAAATAAATGAATCTTCAAATTTATCTCCACCTTCCAGCTCCGTAGCATCGATGCCATCAGACCCAAGCTGTACCGAAGGAAGAGAAGCATTTTCTAAGGCGGAGCAGAGGTATACCTTCTTTTCATAAACTTCCAAAATTAACTCCATGCATTGTTTTATCCAGTAGTCGGAGCCTAAATATTCCCAGTTCTGAGCGCTGAAAATATGCTTAAGCCTTTCGGTTGCAGACTTAGGTATATCCATGACGTACAACGCAAAAAACTCCTTCCTCAATTCTGGCTCGTGCCATTTGAGCCCCGCAACTTTGGCCGGCTCTAGGCAAGTTGTTCCCAAGGGAGAATTGCTCTTATAAATCGACAAGGTTAGGGTGATAAACTGTTTCCACAGTTCGGACTCCATGGGAAGTCTATTTTTTAAACTGGTCATTTTCGTTAACAACGATGATTTTTCTTTCATGTTCGGGACCTTTTCGCTATCATTTAGTACCCAACCTTCCATCAGCTTTGTTATGTGGGACAAAACTTCAACACTCAAGCATTTTTCCAAGAGAAGAGACATGCCATTTAGAAATGTTCTCCTATGCTCACTTAGCATTTGAAAAATGGAAACACAAAGGTCGATTATCATTATGATGAGTTTCGGCACACTTTCTGGAGATGAGGGCATTGCATTATTGAAAGACGGTGAGAGAATCTCTTTAGTTAGCTTTTGAAAGGTCCTCATTACTTGGGGCAGAAAAGGTTCTAAAAAGGTGTCATATCTTCCAGCCATTGTCAGCAAATACTTAATCGCACAATAAATACCAACATTTCCCCTGGAACGATCGGAAGCCAGCCCTTCGGCTACTATTTCACTAATTTTAAAAAACAAATCATCAAAAAGAGATTTCCTTTTCATTTCATCATTACCATCTATGTCCATCGGATCTTCACCTTCTTCAACTTTCGGTACAATTTCTTTGTTTTTAAACTCTAATATCCCTAAAAGCAAGAATGAAAATTGATCAACTACCTTAACATCAAAGAAGCCCAGGCAGTGATTTAAACTAGGTTTCAAAGTGGGCAAGAACTTCAACTTTTCCTCTGGCTTTTGAGACTTCATTAATATAGTCATTATTTGAAGTGCACTAACTACACCAGTTGTATTATCAGCACTTCTCACGGACAAAATATACTTTTCAAAGGCATTGTATTTAACACAGAGATTCGGCCACATTTTTTCCGACACCATTCTTTCAATAATAGCAATACACCTTGTACTCAACTCTTGACCCCCCGGCACAGTTGACCCGTAGTGGCACGACATTCGAATAAGGAAATTTAAGTTCAATTGAACAGCCAACATTCCAGGTGAATAGTTTTCATCGGCATCATTCGAAAGTTTAATTCGCTTGGAAGGGCCCTCTTCTTCCTCTTGTTCTTTTGGCATTTTATCCTTTTCACTGCTTCGAAGATTCATACGCTCACCTCGTTTTCCCTTGTGCTTCGGTGTATCCATATCTTTTTCCATTTTCTGAGCTTCTTCCTCCCTTTCCTTCCCTTTGTCAGAAACGCGTTTTTCTTCCCATTTAACAATAACATCAGATAACTCCACTGCAAGCTTTCTATTTTCAAACAAAGCATTATTGTTCAGGCCAATACGGGCTAAGGAATTAGTTATATTCATAACAAACTGACTCCTGTACGGATAAAAGACGCTTTCATGACGCACAACTAAATGCCAAATGTGAATCAGTTGTGCCAAAAAATATCCTTCATCATTGATGATCTTCTTTGTCCACTTAATCCACATAGGGTAACGCTCTTTCGAAGGGAGTCGCTTAGGAAGTACAGGGAGCAGTATTTCAAATGCTTCTTTCACAAGAGGCCGTGCCTCAGGTTGATAGGCCCTCAAAAGAGCATTGTACACTTGCAAAATAAGCTTTTGGGGAGTTTCATATGCCTCTATGAATCGACAAACAAGAACATACGCAGAGTACCGAACAACGATGTCCGAGTCCTTAAAATGGTTCCAAGGAAACTTCACAAGCTGCTTTTTATGCTCAACAAACTTTTGCGGCATATTGCTCAACAGAACTGTGGTCAGATTCAGCAATTCGATCACTAATTCATCCCGGGCAGCTTTAGTACTATCTGAAGATATCGGCAATGGGTTTTCGATAATGGTCTTTACAAACGTAGATATCAAATCGTCATCAAACAGGTCTTCATCCCCTGACTTAAGCACATTGTAAGCAATTGGAGTTATCAGCAAACGCAAAACATCTGCTTTGCCACTCTCTTCAATGTCTCTGTCACTATAAAATTCAAAAAACGCTTTGATGAGCTTTCGCTTTTCTTTTACCGTTGACCCAAACGCAATCTCTGTAACAAGAAAATTTTTAAGAAACCGGTAATCCAAAATACTTTTACTTTCTAAAACAGAAAGCAGTCCAAAAATAAGCCTGGTATCAGTCCTACAAGTCTTCAGGTGAACCATAAAGCATTTCAAAATAATCTCCGATTCCCTCACAAAAGGATATTCTTGTTGACTTTCATTCTTTAGCCTATCAATTCGCCCCGATGAGTTCCACATACCCACAAGCGACTCCAAAACTTTTGGATTGTTCTTCAGAAACATATTGTCTTTCTGTAGAACAATTAAAATAATCTTAGAAGCAAAAAAGCACATCGTGCCGTTTTCAAATGCATTTTCATCAGCAATTAACCCTCTAACGAGAGAAGAATCCTCCACCAATGCATCTACCAAGCAAGCAGATGTGTCTTTCTCTAAGATATCCAGAAAAATAAAAAATTGTTCCGTATTTTCAATTTTGTTAATTGAGTAACCAACGTATTCTTTCGGAAATCTATTCGCAAAACGAGCAAAGGCTTGTCGAAAAGGATTGTCCAATTGAAGACCATTGAGCTTCTCCAGTTGCAACACAACTTCCAGTAAAGGCTCCAAAAAAGCTTCTGCAGCTTCTGGAAGCACATGAAAAATATTCAACACTCCACAAGCAACCTCGAAATCCGCTTTAGCAAGAGGGGTTCCAGCCTCAATCATCCCTTTCAATATCTCTAAGAGCTTATCACCCATAGCCGCATTAAAACAATGCGTCAACAGTTTAATAACCCTTTCTAGTCCTTTCAAGCTAGGTGTTGTTAAATTTCTTCTGTCACTCAGATTAGCAATTAAAGGACGCAGGTACATATGAACAAGATTCTTAGGCAGCTTTTGCTCAGCAACTACCAAATCAAGAGCCTGCTTAGATGCTTCCACTATTATGTCCGACTTATGCGGTAAATACTTAAAGTACAACTTGATCGCCTTTTCTCTGGTTTCAGGAGGAAACCGGCTGTCAAAGTCAGCTGACGAAGATACCGTTTTTAAGAAAGTCAAGCCAGCAGCGCGAAATTCATCGAAAGAAGTTGCATTCTTATAGGGCGCCTGTTTGGCAAGTATAGCATCGTCAGCTTCACAAAAGGCTAATGTTTCTCTTACTATTCGCAAAAGTTGCTCTTTGTAGCTCAACAGTTGTATGCCGGACTGCAGAACATACGATAAAGCGTGCAAATGCCCCACCTGATAGCTCAACGAAACACTTCGAAAGCTTTTAGGGATCACATAAAAGCTTATAACCTTTCCAGACATCATAATCACATTTGAGAGGCCACAATCCGTTACTTCAGCTATATCACTCAAGGCCTCTTGAACAAGATGCCTGACATCTTCACTAGGGGATGCCAAGTGCGAGACCAGCAGTTCGACCAGACTCTTTAACTTGCTGTTCCTTACACCATCCCAAATACTGCAAATTTCGTCTTCAGTTAACTCTTCTGCAACTTTGTCATTACTTTCATCTTCCCCCTCATGCTTATTTTCCGTCTTTTTAGACGCCTTCTTCTCTTTAAGTCTTTTATCTTTCTCGGATTTAAACGATTTCCATATCTCTTTAAAATCTTTTTTCGTTTCACTGTTCGCACAGCATATTTTCATCATCTTCTTAAAAGCATCTTTTGCTCTTGACAAAAGATTGAAAGAAATATCAAACATAATATCTTTGATAATAAAGAGCAAGATCTTCGCCAGTTGAACTTCATTTTCAACAACCCATTCTTCGATGAATATTTCCAGAATATGGGCAACACAATTTACAGTACCATTTCTTTTACTGTATGGCTTCTCTCTCGCCTCAAGAGACAGTTTGTCCAAAAATACAGAAAAACACACCAAGTACGGCCCGTTTTCCTTACCCACCAAATTGCGAATAACACCATAGAAATCTTCTAACAGTTTTTGACCTCGAACATTGGTCTCTTCATCGTCTGAACAAATGCACACCAGCAAAATCGACATATAAATGTCAGATACTGCCGAACCTTTGGCAACCGGATGTACTCCAACATTGTTTTCAAGCCTACCACTCACGTGCTGAAATATTGGATTTTCAATATCTTCGACAAAAGTTCTATCAAACTCAGTTTCCAATATTATGAGGCCAAAATATGATTGAGTGTATTCAATCAATTCCTGTGCATCAGTTTTAATGTATTCATAAGACAGGCATTTCAAAAGCGCTCGAATCATTAAAACCAATTGTTCTTTAAGATAATTGAGAGATTCGGTAGACAACTTTGCACAAAAGGCTTGCAGAGTCTCTCTTCCATAAAACAGATTTTCTATTGTAGCATCTGCTTCTGAAAGAGCAACAGGTATTCCCTCACTTTCTTCTTTTTTGACCCCACCCAGTACGCAGCATAATAAATATTTCACTGTTGCAAAAGCTTTCAGGTGCTCACTTTCTTGTGCCTCGGAATTAAGTACATTGCAGGCACTCTGCAAAGCCCTGTCCAAGTAGAACGAAATATCTGAAGAATGTTTACACCTTCCATTTTCCTCTTCCATCCCATATGGAACATCTAGAGTTATTTTAAACAAATTCTTGTCCGTCAACTGGGGATTAAGGTTGAAGCTTTCTTTATGGATCAACCTATATCTTCCGCCCAACTTTCCTAGAATTCTCAAAATAGTCTGTGAATGCTCACAGTTGTGTGGATCGTTGCGCAACCGATACCACATATTTTCGAGAAGATCTTGCCTTACCGGGGATATAATTGGGTCCAAATACTCCGGAGTTAGGTTATCAATGCATAGCTCCAAAGTCCTGAGCCCCTGTCCAATCAAATCTTTGCTGGCACGAAGGGAGCAGACGAGGGGCCTTGTTATGCAGTGAAGATGAGGTAAAAGTGCGCTCAATCTAACAGGAACTGTAAGACAAAGCTCTATAAAAAGGTGAATTAGATTTAGACCATTTGTTGAATTTAAAAGGCGATTCAGCCTTTTCAAAAGCATATTAAGTTGGGGAAGAAATTCATTATACAGCTGCTCAAACTTTCCGCCAGCAATAGATCGAAAGAGAGCCCTAAGCAATAGGAAGTAATTGTGTGGATCTTCGGCATTTAAAGACAACGTGACACATTTCGTAATAATGCCGCTCATGTGTGGCTGCAAAACTACCTCATTTTTGTCCGAAAACAGAGTAACGGAACCAAAAATGAGTTTAAATAATCGAAGAATAATACCTGAAGATGCAGCGTTCTTGCTCCCCAACATTTCCATTCTTTCCAACAAAAACTGAAGCAAGATTTCCGCAAATGACTTGGATATGCCGGGATTGGCTAAAAAATGCTGTGGAACTGTGAATACAGCCGGATTGTCAACAATACTGTTAAACAAGAACTCTATGTTGTTTTGAAGCACTTCTTGTGCCGTTTGGGGATCAATCAATGTAAAAAAAGACGCGAAGCTGTCAAGAACTTCTTTTTCTTCTTTGCGGACAACCGAAGAGGAATTCTTTTTATCCGCCAAATAGATTTTAAAACACTCCAAGGCATTACGCAGAAGTGTAGGAACAAGAAATGACTCCCACGAATTGAACGTTTTGGTCTGGTTAGGGGGGTTGCATGAAGATATACCGTAGGCCATTGCTTTTAAGTTCAAAGAAAAGTTTTTAACAAATACCCTATAGTCCTTTATCTTTTCACGTTCCGCCTTTATACGCTCAATACTCATAGGGTGGTGACAATTTAGGATGTGTTTAAACCCCTTCACTTCACGCCCACATTCTTCATTTTTTTCGTCATACTCTGTCATCCACTTAATAATATCTTTCAGAGTTCCGCACTTAATGACCAGGGCATCAAAAATTGTAATCAAAACTTTTCTGCCCTCATCCCCACCAAGCTGTGGATTGCTTGCTATACACTCAACCAAATTGATCAGCAGCTTGGCGGACATTGTCTGTATCCCAACAGGAAGTGAGCTGTCATGCAACACCCGGCAATAAACGCGTACGGTACTTGCAATTTGCGTTAATGAAAGCTTATCCCTCACGTAGTGAACAAAGTCAGCTAAAGCACTACATGCCACAGGCCTTAATATCTCCAAAGCTGTTCTTCCTGTTCCAAATATCAGATCTTCATCCATCAAAGTGTCAAACTCTGCAACAAAACTGTTGCGAAAATCCGTTTGAAGTATGTGTCGCATTGCAACCAACAGCTCTTTTCGAATAACTGCCAACTCACAAGGACAATGCTTTAACAGCTTAATGACAAGCTTTGGCACCTTAGATTGATATTGAGGAAATTTTTGGTCACTGGACCTCAGCATGTAGGCCAAAAACGCAAGAATTTTAACATGACACCCAATAAAGTCGCTAAAAGACTGTTTGCCATTGCTTGGCTCTGTATCT
The DNA here is from genome assembly GCA_002811675.1 of Ichthyosporea sp. XGB-2017a. Lineage (NCBI taxonomy): Eukaryota > Ichthyosporea > Dermocystida > Chromosphaera > Chromosphaera perkinsii. The sequence goes on along the minus strand of PDIM01000066.1, from coordinate 132,035 downwards.
TGACTCCCACCTCTATCAATAAACGATTCAATTCTATTTTCAAATTTGCTATTATCTAACGACAGCACTTCTACACACAAAGGAACAAACATGCCCATAGACTCTGCAGACAGTGTTGGGTAAAATTGCAATAAAACAACAACGATCATTGGGCACTCTGTCAATACCTTAAAGGAAGACACGGCTCTAGGTATAAGTTTTGTCCTCCTTGAATCCCGTGGTGTATTGCTTCCCGAGGGCGCAATATTAGAGGGATTAGAGGGACTATCAAATCCGCTTGTGGAATTTTCCATTAGCGGAGACTTTTGCGAAAGAGAAGGACTTTCCACATTATCCGATATTCCTATAAGACTTTCTTCCGTAACCGAATAACTCATCATTTCCTCAAAATATAGTTTGACGACCCTAATAAATGGCTTGGCATACTGTTCAAGAGACGACCGAAAAGATTTTTGAGCATCCATGAATATTCGAAGGCAGATATTAGCATTTTCTTCATTATCCACTTCCAAAAGATGAATAATAACCTCCAGAATCTTAGGTGCATAAGGCCTTAGGATTTCATTATTGGGTAACCGATTCAAACATTCCAATACTAAATACCTCAATTTCTATAAAGAGGTTCCCATAAAGAAGGAAGGCAAAAAAACAACAAAAGATTTAGTCCCAAAGTGCATATAGCACACCCACAACGTTTTGTCTTATTTCCTTGCCACTTACCTGCATATTTGAATGCTGCAAGAACACGGGCTCTTCTTCTTTCAATATTTTAAGAAACTCTGGTAAAATCTTCTCCAGCATAACCCCATATTCTGCGTTGCAGAAGCTTTCCATTTGCTCCTTGATCTCCGCGCATATTTTGATTCGTGCTTCGATGTTCTTCTCCTTCTCTTTATCACTATATCCCCCAGTGAGACTCTCAGCCGACAGTTCATTTAGACTGCTCGCGTGGCTCTCAATTGTTTCACTAACCTTTCCCATTCTTTTTCAATCCTCAATTTCAACTCAATCATATATATAACACAAAATTCCAAAGAAGAATGGCCACTATTGCCCTCTCGCCAGGCACGAAACCAAGCGTTGATCTACTAGGCAAGGCACCTTGACAGACCGATCTCGCTGCAAAATAAAAGGCAAGCAGTCCTTTCGGTACAAACAGACGCCAGATTTAAGCACCAATTTTCCACACAAAAATAGCTAAAAAGAAGGTAAACGAGATCACAGCAAAAAAAACAAAACAAAACAACAAAAAAACAAATAACAACATAAAAAAAAAATAAATAAAAAAATAACAACAAAACAACACACACAAAAAAAAAAAAAAAAAAAAAAAACCACAACAAAAAAAAAAAAAAGAAAGTTTCAAAATTTCAAACCGAAATTTTTTTTTTTTTTTTGGCGGGAATCCAATCTTCTCGCCTGTTGTTTGC
>PDIM01000066.1:117977-128283 GCA_002811675.1 Ichthyosporea sp. XGB-2017a | reverse complement strand
TGGGTAAATGATTATTTTTTTTAAGCTTGTGGTTTTTATAGTGCAGTCGTTTATTATAAGAACAGGTGCTATTAGAATAGAATTATGATATTGTTATTTTAAAACAAAACTAATTCATGTTAGAGGTCTGTAGATTTGGAGTTGAAGCTTTTGGATTCGGACCATACTAGATTTGAGAAAGGAAAAGATTTGTACTTCTTTTTTTTTAAAAAAAAACAAACCATTGATTATTAAATATGAAGCTTGCTGGACACGCACCCGCTACTGTTGCTGGAGGAGCACGAAAGAAGAGTGCACATCACCCAAAGAATAGTGGAAGCAATACCCCTCCCACTTTGGAAGAAGAGTAAGTAGTGGATCTATCAGTCGCTCTATAAGTCGATTTCTATTGCCCCCCTGGTGCAATGCTATTTTATTAGTTAAGGTACTAATACTACCGTTGTACTTCCATTAATTTAGATTGGCGAAGGACCTCGTAGATACATCAACTTTTGTAACCACCCATGTTCAGAATAGGAATCAAATGGAAACCAAGCACAAGGTTGGAAGAGTCCCAAAGATTGACACCAGAAAGATGAGTGGGCAATTTAACCAGCCAAGAAGACATACTCACACACAGTACAACTCCAGACCAGGAGCCAATTAAATCATTCAAAAGCATAGAAAGAAGATCAAGAAAAAACAAAAACAAAAACAAAAAAGAATGATTAGAAGATTGAGAGCTTACCTGGGTATGTGTCTTCCAGATACATTTAATACAAACTGAAAGTAAATGACATATGCTTGACCTTGACTGATCTTAAAAAACTAAATTGAATATAAGGAAATAAACGAGGAATAAGCTCTTGCCATGAAGATGCACTCGCTGCCTGAAGGAAACTACCTGGTTCTTCACTTGGAAGCATCTGTGTATATTTCAAACTTTCTTTTTGTTGACTTCTGTATTTTTATTGAAATCAATTACGAATATTCACATATTCACCAAAATGATTAATGAATGACTACCAGAACAGCTGTCAATAAACAAAACAAGGAAGAAAAGGTAAGAAGGCTGAAGGAAATATCTGCCTGTCATTCTTCTTTTTCTTGAGTAACTCAGCTGGAGGATTACAATCTTTTTACTACATGAATAGATGCATCCCCTCAAAAGGTCAGACTTAACTTTTACCCATTGAACGCGTGTTTTATACTTTGTTTTATACGTCGAGTCGTTCCGCGAATCAACCACTCCATTACCGTTACACCTCTTCCCCCGCCCCCTTCTACAGTACCCAGTAAATACCCATACATCGAGACCACAAGAACTTCAACTTATAAGAAACCATTAGTTTATGTAGCCCAAGTTGAGGGATTTTGATTTTCATCAAACTCATGTACCACATAATTGATGTTTCTGCTAATTGAGTTTAGGGTTATCCTTTATTTTTGAAAAAATTTAAGAATAATAAAAAAAAAATTGATCGCATTTTTTTAAAATAACACTATTTTTTTTTTTTTTGTTTTTTTTGTCCTGTTGTGTGCCATCTGTGTTCTTTTTTTAATCAAAATCAAAATCAAAATCAATTGATATTAAAAATTGGCAACCCTCTCTTATTCCTCCTCCCTTTGAGCATTTTGGAAGATTTGTAAGAGTTTATATAGGTGGGGGTGTAAACAAGTGTTTTGCTATATGGGTTGTGTATAGAAGAGAGAAAGAGAGAGAAGACTAGTATGAGTAGCTCATGTAAATATAAGAATCAGGACTTTGAAGCCCTTCACAAACAGTGTAAAGAGACGAATACTCTATTTGAGGATCCAGAATTCCCTGCTAATGACTCTTCTCTTTGGTACACAAAGCCAGAGGGAGTTAAAGCCAAATTGTATTGGAAACGTCCCCAGGTAAGTTTTGTTGGAGATGAGGAAGGGAAGCGAGACTAGATGCTTTGTTGAAAAGCTTATGTATTCATTGGACTGAAATTTTGGTGATTGAGCAGGAACTTGTAGAGCATCCGGCACTATTTACAGATGGGTTTGATCCTGAAGATGTCACCCAGGGCAATCTTGGGAATTGCTGGTTTGTTGCTTCTCTGTCTTCTCTGGCATTACACACCCAAGCTCTCCATCATATCATGCCAGACGGCGAATCCGTACAATGGTTTCTCGGAGAATCCGTTGATGCAAAGGCAAATCCAGAATACCAAGGGATATTTAGGGTCAAGTTCTACAGGTTTGGCCAATGGACGGAAGTGGTAATTGATGATAGACTTCCTGCTGTTCGCAAGGCGAATGGTCAGTTTCGCTTAATCTTCACCCATTCCAAAACTGATCATGAGTTTTGGAGTAGTTTACTAGAAAAGGCATATGCCAAACTAGCAGGCAATTATCACAATCTGATTTCCGGAAGAACATCAGATGCTCTAACGGACTTCACTGGGGGGGTATGTGAAGAGCTTCAGCTAGGAGAGTTCCTTCAGCCCTTAGAAGGAGAGGACGAAAAAGAAATGATGAGGAGGAAAGCCTATTTTTTTCAAGATTTAGTCTTTGCCAAACACAAATCATCGATACTAACTACCAGCATCTCCATTGAGTCTGAAGGCGACATTGAAAAGAGAACTGAAAATGGACTTGTCATGGGGCACGCTTACGGTATGATTGCTTTATGCACTGAACACATATTCATTTTAATCATCTCATCTTCTGATTCTCTCCCTTTGTTCATTTTCTCTCATTTTATCCAGGTATCACTGATGTTGTTAAGCTTGACGATGCTAGCAATCCCAACACCATTCATAGATTGTTCCGACTCAGGAACCCGTGGGGGGAGAAGGAATGGACGGGAAAGTGGAGCGATAACTCCTCCGAATGGAAGCAATACTCTGGACATGACCTCAAAAGACTTGGTAAGAAAAACAAAGAGGAAGTGTTTGCACATCTCAGACGGATAACCAAAAGAGTAACTAATGCTTTTGCTTTATTTATTTGTTGTTTGATCCCATTAAGGAATTGAATTTGAGGACGACGGCGAATTTTTCATGGATATCGACAGCGTATGCAAAAACTTCACAACATTGATTGTGTGCCGCCTATTTAAAACTCAAGATTCTCCACACGTCAAAGATCGCAGTCTCTGGGATGGACAGCTTCTTTACGGTGAATGGAAGGGGGATCTTATGGGCGGCTGTGTAAATTATGACACTTTTCTGAATAATCCACAATATATATTGGATCTGAGTAGTCCTGCCATTCTAATGGTCGAGTTGTCCCAAAAAGATCGACGAAGCGAGGATAAGGACAATGAGACAATTGGATTCTCAGTTCACAAACTCCCAGATGGATGGAAAAAGCGTGTACACAAGATTCCCAAACGAGTTGGCTACGTCACATATTCCAATGGAAGAGCAGTTTTCTCCAAATTAGATCTCGACAAAGGCACCTATATGATAATCCCCTCTACATTTGAACCCAACAGACAGCTTGAGTTCCTCCTACGCATCTTCACAGACATTCAAACACATGTAGAAGAGGCTATTTAACAAGGATAGCCTCACTCAGCCGGAGGACAGGGGGGGTGTTCAGATCCCTCTCTCTCCCTTCCCTTCAAATACATGTTAGTTCCATCAGTATAACATAATTTAAAAAAAAAAAATAAATAAAAACTTTCCAAAAATAAAAAAATAAATGAAAAATAAAACTGAAAAATAAAAATCGATTTTGTGGGTGTTTCGGAACAAAAAGGAAAAAAAAAAATTGTATACAAAAAGTTGGTACTTTTTTTTTTTTTTTTTTTTTTTGTTTTTTTTTTTATTTTTATTTTTTTTTTTTTTTTTTTTTTTTTTTTTTTTTTGTTCTTTTTGTGTTTTTTTTATATTTTTTTTGGTTTTTGTTTTGGTTAAGTGATTTGATTTTTCTTTGGGGGGTTTTCTTCTTTTTTTGTTTTGATTTTGACTTTGTCAGTTATTTGAGTTGAGTTGAATGGTTTGATTTCGAAGTAGGAGTTGGATTTTGACGATTTTGTAAAGCTTTCATTTTTTGTTTGTATTTCCTTTTTTCTCTCTCTTTTTCTTTCTCTTTTTTTGGTGTTTTTTCTTTTTTCTTTCCTAATCTCCGTCTCATTGGAAAGAGAAAGAGAGAGGCTGGAAACTAATGAAAGATAGTAACAGAAAAGAGAGAGACATGGAAAGGATGAATGAACGGAAATGGGCACCTGGATATCGGCTGGGGAAACTTCTCGGTCGGGGTGCTTTTGCCACTGTGCACGAAGGCACCCATATCCAGACCGGGAAGAAGGTGGCTGTGAAGTACATCTACAAGGGATACGTCCCCAACGAGCAGATTTACAATGAGATCAATATTCTCCGATCAATGCCTCTTAACGACTATGTGATAAATATGATTGAGGCGTTTGATTTTGAGGATAAGATGGTTGTTATTATGGATTTAGCAAAGGATTGTGGATCTTTGTTTGATCGGGTTCAGAGACGCGGGAAATATTCGGAAGATATTGCTCGTGTTTTAATTACACAGCTATTGGAAGGGATTGATTTCCTACACTCACACAATATTTTCCATCGTGATTTGAAATTGGATAATGTGATGTTTAGCAATACGACGGGCAATCGTGCCAAGCAAAGTGATAAAGAGAAGGCTGGTGAGCTTCTAATAACTGATTTTGGACTTTCTGCTTTTCTCGAGAATGGGCAGCAGCAAGTTTTCATGGATAAGGTGGGGTCACCGGAGTATCTTGCCCCGGAGATATTGAAAGGGAAGGGATATACGAAAGCAACTGATTTATGGAGTTTGGGTGTTATGGGTTATTTTATTCTTAGTGGCCAGTTACCATTCTATGATAACAAAAAACCAGTCATGTACCAGATGATTGTGCATGGAGAGCCGAAGTTTAATGATCAGTTAATTTGGAGAAAGGTATCCAACGCCGCAAAGGATTTTCTATCTAGATTATTGGAGAAAGACCCAAAGAAGCGCTTGGGTGTACGTGATGCCATGCTTCATCCATGGATTCATGGTGAAACAGGAGGCTATGGTCGCCGAAAGAAGCCATTTTTAGGACCTATTACAGTAAAAAGCCATGGGGCCCCAGAGTTGCATACACAGAAACGAGAGGATGTTAAAGCAGCAGCTAAAAGTGGCAGTAAAAATAAGCTGAATATGACACAAACAACCATCCGTGCGAGCAAAGAAGAAAGGGTGCCCACTCCCACATCATGGAGTAATGAAAAGGTAAATTCCGGTGAAGAAAAGAAAAAAAGCCCGGGTGTCCGGAAGAGACGTAGTCGGAAAGATCGCTCTTCTATGGTTGATGAAACTCAGCGGCACGATGGAGAGTTCCATGACCTCGAAGAAAGGCTTAACACAATGATTATCAAAAACAGTACTGAGAATGAATTTGAAAAAGAGTTCGACAACGATTCAAAATTCGAAAATAGAAATCACAAAAGTAAAAGTAGAGTCCCCCCAATGAGGGACAAAAAGAAAAAGAAAGAAAAGACAATGTTGGAAATTACAAATAGATTCATTGAAAGGAACTACTACAGACGACAGCCCCCTACTCAGTACAATGAAGCAGACGATATTCTTTTAATTGGCAGTGGTCCGAAAGCAAAAAAATTTTCGAAAAGGTCCAAACATCACCAAATGTATAAAGCCGTTGATAAGCCTGCCGAAGTGTCTTTTGTGCACCCTTTGAATAGTCGAGGCAAATTCAAATACTCTGAAACCCCTCCCAAGGAAATGAAACCTCTAGATATTTATAACGGCAACTCAACTAGCAAGCACTCACTCCTGGTTTATACAAGTAATACAGTGAAAGTGCCTAACTCCAAAGCTAAAGTAATGGCAAATGCAAAAGCCAAGGCTTTGGCAAATGCGGAGAGAATCCTTCGCCAAGCCCGTGAACGTATCATTCGCCCTTCCGCAACAACCAGAGCAAACTGAGGTGTGTATGCAAATTAGGTCAATAAACATACAATGACAAAGACTAAAAAACATTTTTTTTATTTTCTTGGCCAGCTCTTTCTATTAAAAGTCCAGGCTCTTCTTTGTCCTCATTTTCCTCTCAACTCCTGGAGAATCCCCAATTCCTTCTTCCCTTCCTCTTGAAGCCCCTTCATCAAGTTCGGGAGGAAGATGGAGAGTCTCTATAAGCAACTTCTTTCTCCTCAACTTAAAGGCCAAGTCCAAGCTTTCTGGCATATGGCACACCAGAGAGTTCAATTTGCTTAACTTTCGAATGTAAAACATGCCGTGATATTCTTTAAATGCTGGATTTTTTTCCTTTTCCGAACCTGCGAAAGATTCCAATTGCACTGCAGTATCCACCAAATGGTACAAATTGGAGACAAAGCGAGAGCTTTTACAGGATTCGTAAATGTGGGTGGGCATAGACACAGCACAACAAGCGTACGACTGGCGCAGAAGGCACCGCAAGTGATAAAAAAAATTCAAAAGAGATTGCTCGCTTTCCTTTGAGAAATCATTCCACAACGGAGACCCAAATGAGTGAAGCCCAATGCGTAAGATATTTCGCTGTTGTTGTGGCTGGGTATTTACCCCACTGCTCACGAGAAACTGCTTCTCAATAGTAAATTGAATCTCTGCAAGCAGTTTACAATGACAATCCAGCATCATTGATGTTCCTTCCAACCCTGCAGCCCCCTCGTTCTCTGACAAACGGTCATGAGGTTCATATATGTGAATCTTCTCACCCGCGCCATCCCCTGTCAGTTTGTCCTCACTTATCTTCTTTGACAGGTCAAAGTCATGGCCATACGTCCCTATAGTGTCTGATACACCAGCCCTTCTAAAACTAGACTTCCCTGACTCAACCTGAGGCATGTTTTTGTACCTCCAAGCAATTTTCATTGCTTGATCTCCTCCACTCACGTCCGCTTCGTCTTTTCCAGCCGTTGCTGCAGAAGATCCCAAATTAAGATTTTCGGTCCTCTTTTCCAAATCAAAAGATTTAATAGTCTCTTCCTTTTTTTTCGAAGACGATTTTCCACTCCTTGATGATTCAGCCTTTTCAATCTCCGCAGGGAGCGTCTTCAGAAAGTCCATACCCGGCATTTCCGCCCCCGAAAAAAACGTCTCATGCCCAGAGGCGATCCCCTCAGCCAAAAAGTATTTGAGCAGCACATGAGCATATGATGTATTGATATCCTCTTCCAGGAGAACAACCGTCCCGACAGCAATCCCACCCCCGAATAGATCATCAAAGGAGGGCATTCCTGAAGAAACAAGAAGCTGCCCATTATGAACAGATGGTTTCGATCCTCGTGGGAGCTGCGGGCGAGCAACACGCTTTCGAAATCCACCACCAAGGCCGCGCCCAGCAGCAGCAGGTACTGAAGGCGGTTTTACTGATCCCATTATAATCAATATATACTATCTGATATACTATCTGATGAAAAACCAAAACCAAAAAAAAACTAAAACTAAAACCAAATTCAAAACTAAATTTCGTACTTCAAAATCTTCAAAACTTAAAAAAAATAACATGAGAAAAGTCCTCAGCTGACTTCCGCCTCCCATTTTTTTCTGCTTTTTTCTTTTTTTCTACTTTTTTTCTACTTTTTTTTCACTTTTATTCATAGTTCCTGAACACTGACTGCTTAAGAAAAAAAGAAAGAAAAAAAGAAAGAAAAAAAGAAAGAAAGAACGAAAAAGAAGAGAAAGTAGCAGCTGAGGAGGGAAAAAGTAGCAGATTTCTAAGAATGATTAAAAGTTTCGTTTCTAGGTCTATATGGCATGTGTATCTTAGTCTAATTCATTCGTTCAAGAGTTTTAATTGCTCTTCCCTAAACGGTGTATCCGCAAAAAGCGCAAAGACAAGGTTTTGAATCTCTTTTTTGCTAAAGTTTTTCTTCAGTTCACTATGTTCTGAGGAGCACCACTGATTGGTGATGTCTTTTAGTCCCAATTCCAAAATATCGCCCAGCAGATGGAATTTTGAAAGGGCAGGGATGTTGCGCATTACCATTGCATCAGCACTGTCCCCGCTGCTAGAGGCCCCTTTCGTAGAGAACATCTTTTGAAGCTTCTCATTCACAAAAGATATAAAAAAATGAAGTTGATGAGTCTCATCGACCGAAATGTCCTTCAAGCTTTCGATTTCGTCAATGATCTTACACAAAACGACGTCTGCCAAAGCACCCATTGTCCTTGCGAACAAATAAGAGGAAAGTGGCTTCTTCCACACTTTACACAATTGATTTAACTGATGCAGCGCTTGCTTCAAGCATTTTTCAACCGTATTAAACTTGTCATCTTCATTAGTATCCGCGAATCCATTCTCAAGCATTTTGAAAGGTTCTAGCAATGCATTCCGCTGCTTTTCTAGTTGAGAAAGAATACAATTTTCTCCTAGCTTACGAAATGGCATAACCATATCAATGAAAGATGCCGCTTCATTTAGTGGAGCCGGCAAGAATGCGCGATACGAATAACCAAGAGTCAATAAATTGTGTGCGATGTACATACAGTCATTGTGGAAAAGGACAGACAGCTGTGGTACATTTGCTAGACTTTCGCTATGATATGCAGGGACAATCGCACGGAACATTGTAAAGATATCGCGGCATGTATGAAAAAGCTGGGCAGCACATTCAGGAGAACTTGTTTTCGCTTCTTCTAGAGCCTGCACAGCCATTTCAACAATCGTCTGAGTACGGACGGTTATGCAGCACGGTGGAAAAGCAAAAAACGACTCCTCTGGTAACTCAGTACCGTCTTTTCCACCCTCTTCCTTCCCATGCTTCCTTCCACCCGCAGCAGCTGGTACCTTTTTCCCATCCAGGGGGTTGATTAGTCCGTCATAGAGTGTATCATGCCTTACTTCCACCATATTATGATCTTCATTTGCCATTAGTTCACGGGCAGTTGCAAGCATATCATTTCGTTTCTTTTTCGCATAGTGCACATTTACATTTTTTACATATTCCGACAGCTCATTGCTATCGCCAGGGACGAAGCCACTTTCAATCATTTCCCGCTCAAATGCCACTGTAAACTCAACAACTTTGCTGTACTTTTCCAATTCTACGTGATGAGTTGGAATCGAAGGGGCCAGGGATTCGGAAATAATACGCGAATATAATTCTTTCCAGATCTTTTCACCGAACAAATAAATCATCGGTTTATCACTTTTATCCCCAGACAAGAACACATCGCCAAACATTTGCTTGGAAACAAAATCAAAAACGGTTTTGATTCTTGGTAAAGTAACAACAGGACTGGGAGTTTGATTGGATGCTTCGCCCTTTTCCTGCTTATCATTCTCTTCAAATCCAATCTCACAGAACAGATTAGTGGCCGATACTTTTGGCTTTAAACATCGGCCCCCTACTGGCGGTAGCAAAAGTGGCTCTATCAAATACTTCATTGACTTTTTAGCAAATATTGATAGCTTTGCATCAAGCATCCCCATCAAATGCATTGAATAAACAACTTCCATCAATGAATTATCACTCTCTGTCGCCCGCCGTGCAAAGCCACTTCCCGTCACAATCTTCAAATTCGTTGTCTTAAGCGCCTGAACATGTCTTTGCTCCCCGGTAGCTCTATCTTCGTTCTTCAAAGGACCAGCACTCTGGTGCTCCGGTGTGCTCCATTCCACATAGCGACTCCACAATTCTTCCAATTGGCTTTTCATGCGACTCTTTTGTTTTCTATATTCCCCCCGAAGAAGTTTTAAGATCTTCACATCATTATTTTCCGTATCCTCCCCCAGCTGCTCCAGAAGCGTCTGAATTATATTAATATTACTCGCAGCCTTTCGCAGGGTCCCCGCTTCCAAATCACTCTCAAATTCGTCCATCAACTCTTGGATTTGACATAATTTCTCCAATGAGTCTACAGTCTTTTGCTTAAAACTCATCTCCTTTTTCAACGTTGAATGTTCTTCTGAGGATTCCACTAACGTACGAAACACTGAATCCTCTTTACTCCCCAACTTTGCAGAGATATTCTCCAAGTCCCGTGTCAAGCCATTCACCTCTACTTTAAGGTCAATAGTATAATTAAACGTCTCCACAAACGCATCATAGTTGTTACAAATTGCCCCATACACCTGACTCTGCATATCCTCTACCTTGGAGTTCAGATGCTCCAGGTACTTGTGAATGGCTTCCTTATCCAGTGGCACATCCGTCACCCCTCCAAATGGCTGGGCAATTTCCCCCACGAGAGCTTTGGATTCTCCAGGCATTATTATATTCTATATTTTGTGAATTGATTGACCAAGTCGTTGATTATTATTTGGAATCACAAATACAAAGGAGTCATTTAACCAATACAAAAAATAAAAACTAAA
>PDIM01000066.1:89326-102505 GCA_002811675.1 Ichthyosporea sp. XGB-2017a | reverse complement strand
AACCTAAAAAAAAGGAAACAGAAGGGGAAATGAAATCTAAGCACAGAAAGAAGAAGAGAAGGAGATAAAGGAGATTAAAAGAGTGACGAAGAATAACGGAAAGAAGCCAGGCCTTTAGTTGGATTGAAATGGTCTTTCTGTTAGAACACGTTATTACTTCTGTTTTAGACAGTGAAAATATTAGTATATAAACGCAGGTGGATTTCACTATGAGTGTGATGCCCTTTGAGTTTCATACAAATAGTTTGAAACTCAGTCGAACAAACTCGGAAGATACAGGTAATTGATGAAGAGATGTGGATGTGTTTTTGTTGTGATTCAATGTATGTGATACTCCATACTAATACACGCGGTTTTTTGTCACTTGCGAAAACAAAAAAAAGGTCGGGTGTGGGAAGAACTACTGAATGAAGCAAAAACGAGTGTGAAGGCATTACTTGGATATGGAGCGTCCAATGTAGTGATACATCAAACCCACTCTGACTTTATCAGTCTTTGTAAGGTGGTGGAAAAGATTTTGGATCATGGACTGAAGGGCGATGGAAGCCTCCTAAGGGATATTACGGGAAGTCCTCCTCGTTACCTCGAATCTGTTTGGAATTACGTGAAGAAACTCGAACAAATATGTGGAAGTCAGTGTGCGAAATGTTTTGAATATGTGCAAGAGGAAATGGAGATGGTTCAAAAGAATAAGGGCAAAAAATACAGGGATGAAGTGGCTAGAGATGTTGCTAAAGTTCAACTGTGGATTAGTTTTGCACTATTGGAGAAGCAGCTGGGGAATTTTCTCACCATTTTGGTTAATGATTGGCAACACACGGATCAATATTACGAAAAATGGGCTTTTATGCAGCAAAGTGACCAGATCCTGATGTTTACGGGCCTCATTGATGGTTTAAACGCCTTGGAATTTACTCGATATTATTCCGTCTGCGATGAATTGAGTGCAGAGGATCTTATTGAAAGGCACCGCTTCCCAAGGGCAAATTCTATCTCCATTGCCGACACAGTAGTTCTACCTTATCCAGTGCGTAGATTTTCAACTCGCTCAAACTGTTCAGGATTTTTTGTGGGAAATTCGCCCTTGTCGATTTCACCGTCTTCGTCCCCACAAACCAGAGGCCCAAGGGCAAGTGAGGAGGAATCTTTGCAGGCCCATTTGGAGGGAGGTCACTACGAGGTGTATCATAATGATCCAGAGGTGAATCTACTATTTGGGAAAAACAACGTATCTGTTGAGAGCAAAGGTAAAGAAGAATCACTTGGGTATATTAAAGGGTATCTATCAGTTCACCAATTGCCTGACAAGTCAATCAAATTATCATGGACTCCTAATGCTCTTATTGGCGTGCAAGGTCCAGACATTGAAAACAGTCCATTAAGAAAGTACGTCATTCAGATTGATATTGAGGATATGGAAGCTCTTTTCTATGATGAATTCGAACTAGCAGATGGAACTCCTGTTGAGGAAGTAGAAATTGTCGATAGCGAAGGAGACAATTTATCTGGGCTCATTTTTGCGAAGGAGACGGCGAAGGCATTTATCCAATTTTTGGCAACTATTGTTCTACTTCGCAAGTTTAAAAACGGTAGTGGATACAGGGTTATGAAAAAGGCAAAGATAAGATCATTTGAGCCCAATTCTCCAAGCTCCATAGTGAGAACAAAGCTGGCTGTGTCGGGGAGTGAAGAGGAAATATGCGTGAGTGATGATGATACTGCAAGTAGGACCAGTGAAGAAAGTGAAGATTTTGTGGAGATAGAAAGTCACACTATTGTTGCCTGTGTATTCCAAACATGGCTGGAGTATACAAGACTGAACAACATGATTGTGAATGAGCTCGGAAGTCTTCTAGCGCCTGAGGAGCAGACAATGGAAAGAGCAAATGTTAACGAGGAAGATGAAGAAGCGAATGACAGCGGCATGGATGCTAATAACAACGACGTTAAGAAAAAGCGAAAGGCAGGAGGAACATCGTCTGCCCTCTCACTAATAGCAGATGATGAGATAAAAATGGGATTGACGGAAGAACTTCTCAATAAGCTGGTAAACAAAGATGAGAATCTGCGAAGCGATAGTGAAATGATCTTTCGCAAAGCAATATATTATGGGGGACTTCAAGTTGAAAGCAAGAGAAAAATGGTTTGGAAATATTTGCTGGGACTTTATAAATATGGTATGACAAGACAAGAAAAAGAGGAGCAAAAGTTAGAAGCACAAAAAAGCTATAGGTCAGCTCAGCAAAAGTGGATGGCTGGGTTCAATGAGGGAGAAAAGTTTGCTCAATTTCTCAAGGAAAGAATTAGAATCGACAAAGACATTGAAAGATGTGATAGGCATACAGTGCATTTTGCTGGACGAAGCTTTGTGCAAGAGCAAAATAGAAGCCGATCTCAAACTGTAGGAGCCTCGGATTCTCACTTTGTGGACCCTGATATCAACTTGGATGCAGCAGAAAATAATTTAGAAATACTTCGTAACCTCATGTATGCATACGTTTTCGGTATCTTAGACTTTGGTTATGTTCAGGGAATGGTCGACCTAATAGCCCCTGTTCACGTAGTGATGAAGAGTGAAAGTGAAACATACTCGTATTTTGTAAGGTTAATGACTTTGATGCAATCAAACTTTTCTCATGACCAAGCAGCCATTACTAGTGATCTTAACAATTTAAAACATCTGTTGCAAATTTTAAAGCCCGAACTTTTCTATTATTTGAAGAGTAAAGACTCAGATCATCTTTTATTTTGCTATAGGTGGCTTCTCTTACGTTTTAAGAGAGAATTTAACTATGAAGGAGTTTTTGCCATTTGGGAAGCTGACTGGGCAGCATTATCTACTAAACATTTCTATTTGTTCGTTGCTGTTGCCATCTTGGACCAGTATGAAATGGTAATTATGGACAATAACATGGGCTTTGACAGGATTTTAAAATTCTTCAACGAATTATCACAGAAAATGGACCACAAAGTTATCCTAGAGCGCGCAAGATTTTTTGTCACAGAAGTTGCGAGAGTAGTGAAAACCATCCAAAAGGATCGGTTAAAAACGAATGCGAAAACTGCCGATGTCGAAGCATTCTCATCCGAAGCTGTAATCACACTTTAGACCCACAAGAATGTGGACATCACCGAACAGTCTAAATCCCACGATGTATTTAAAAAATGTAAATAAAAGAAAGTACACTCGCATCTGTTAAAATATACAATTCCTTTGCCTTTCTTATCTCTTATTGTTAATGTTACTTATTTATTACTTCGCGAATCCTCTCTTTACCTAGGTAAGGGACCCTTCTTGCCCGCTGCTCCCCCTTCAGGAGCATCTGGCAAACCATACATATATACAGCGCCCATAACCATTCCCGCACCCAATATAAAGTTTGCCGTCGGTTCCCAGCTAAACAAGTAGATAGACAAAACACTTGAGAGAATGATGGACACCGAAGTTGCAAAACTTTTCAAAATGTTGTCAGCATACTTCACTACAACAGCTACGACGAGTCCCCCAAAAGCTTGATTGGCAATGACAAACCACACAGTGTTCGAATAACCAAAGAAGAATCCTTTCTCAGCAACCTTATGATACTCAAACACTCCAATTCCAACAAATCCACATATTATACTGAAAATACTCAGCTGGATATTTCGAACCCAAATAGTACCGGAAGATCCTTTAAGAATCTTTTCAAAGTACACGCCCGCAAAACCAGAAGATACACAAGCAGAAAACACGGCAGTAATTCCCACAATAAAGTTTTGATTAGCATCTGCAGGCTTGGCAGCGTCACTTGGGGTGTACTGAACACAGGCGATACCAAGCATCAAAATAACCAGTGCCGACCATTTAAAGCATGTGATTCTCTTGCCCAGCATCACAACCGAGAAAATAGCAGTTGTAATTATCTTGAGTTGATAAGATACTTGAAAGGTGGCTGCATCGAGATTAGCTACTGCTACGAAGAGAACGTTGTTTTGCACCAAATAGAGGATGGCCGGGACAGAGAGCTTCATTGTATCATTGATTTTGACAAATATTTCACCATACAGATGCGTAATTGTATCTCCAACAGATCCCCGTTCGTTCATTGTAATAACAAAGCACGCAATCATCTTCATAAATTCCGCACAAATAACAGCAGTTGATGGGAAATATCTCTCTTCTTTCGCTGAAAACCCCGAAAACAAAAAACACAGACAAAAGAGACCATTTCAGTTATTATTCAAGATTCGATACAAAGCAGCAAAATGAAATCAAGACTTGGAAACCTAGAATTCTCACAACAAAAAAAACTAACTTACGTATTCCTCCAGTAGACATCTTCATGAAGAGAACAAGAGCACTATTCTGCAGAACCAACACAATCAAGCTAAGATACTTGATTGGTACCTCGATGGCACCAACTACAACAGCAAAAAAAAACAAAAAAAGCCGTTTACATAAGATTTTAGTCAACTACCAAAGCAAGCCAGCGCATCAAATCTCCTCCTTCAGAGAAGAACAACAAACAAAACCAACACTCACATCTAATCGTCGGAACATTTTCTGCCATTTTTCTTTTTCTGTTTCGTACAAATCCTTATTTCTTTTCTTTTCTTTCGTTTCTATGCGTGAAAATATTCTCTTCTCACTTGTCCGCTTTCAACAGCTTTTTCGCCCCCCACTTTTCGTTTTTGGATCTTATCCAACTCTGAAATCAATCAAAAGACGAACAAAGAAAAAGAAAAAAAAAACTCAAAATCAACAATTAGGGAACAAACTAAAAAAGAACTTATAAAATAATATTTGAAATAAATAATAAAGCACCAAAAAAAAACATGAAAAAAAACAAAAAAAAAACCAAATCGATGATCGAGCCGAGGACGGCCCACACGTTTCTCGGGATCTATTTTAATGCGACTATTATGATCACGTGACTATGATGGCCCACGTGTTACTCGCTTAGTTTCAAGTATTTTTTTTTTTTTTTTTTTTTTTTTTTTTTTTTTTATTTTTTTTTTTTTTTTTTTTTAAAAAAAAATATCCGGGAAATTAAAAACCGAGTCTCTTTTCTACACCCACGTGTTTTCTAAACTTGGTTTTGAATTAATTTGGTGGTTTTTTTTTTACTATATTTATTTATCTTTATAATCGCACAGGTCGACACTCGACCTTTGTGTACTTCGAGGAAGTGCACGTAGACTTCTCCAGAGAGGAAGAAACTTTTCTCAAACGACGTCCTACAGGGAATAAAGAAGTACATAATTAATATATAAAAGCATTTTTTTTAGTGTTTATAAGTACTTGTTTGGTTTCGGACTACAGTAAATATTTGGCGTACCGGGCGAGTTTACATTAAATTACCATTTGCTGACGTCTTTGAGAAGGTGTCACCGTCACAGCCCCGTCACGTCTAAAATTTGCTTTCGATGCTCGACGGCTTCTTTTCGATTTTCCACTTGTTGTTCGTTCATATCCGCTCATTAGTTTTCTATACCTTGCACTCGCCTTGCTCTCTCCCATGTTCAGCAGCCATTCGCCAGGGTCCCTTAACGGATTGCTCAGTGACGATTGATCAACAAAAACGCCTGCTTTGTTCATGTTGAATTCTTTTTGTCGTCGCTGCCATTCTTTCAGGTAATTATCCTCTGCCTTACGAAATGCTTCCGACGTGACTTTTACAGTCTCGCATCTTTTTTTTAAGAATGTTTCATCCACACATTGTGTGTGCGTTTCCGGAGGGTAATCTTTAATGTCTGGTTTCGGCGGAAGCATCGGTTCTGGCGTATGCCCCACAAACCATTCTGGGGAATTTTGAAAACATTTGGAGTAATGTCCACCATACGTAACCTGACATTGCTGGTTGGTTTTTTGCTTCCCAAAGAGGTCTGCTTGCGTTTCGAAAATAAAGTTACATTGGAGTTCGTGATTGGTGCTTATAACTACCTCCTCAACAGATCCGACTAGCACTGGAGATGAAACTCTACGAAAGTCTTTCGCTACGCATAGGGGCTTGTCGGGAATAACACCCCCGACGCCTTGTTCTCCTTCTTCGTGATTCAGGCCTCCATATCCTGAGCACGGCTCTGTGCGTGAAGCGACACAGTCACAGATGCCATTTGTGGGATTGCAAACACCCCCCTGACCTACCCTGAACATGGATGCTCCCTTTACCTTTGACGCTTGGGGTTTGCCTTCGTACGCGTGAGCTCCTAGAAGGGTGTTTACAGGTTGAATTCCACACTGGCAAGGTTTGCACTTGCGTCCTTCTTTCATTGTAGTTTCTGTGATGTCGTCCCTTCCGAGCTTTAATCGTTTAATATAGTACCCTCTAGGACATCCGGAGCATTCCCCTGTTGTGAAATCACAGAATCCACCATTCAGTAGCTTGTTGTCCTTTCCAAGCCCCATGCAAGTACACATTTTACACATCTGTGACGTGCTCCTATTTTCAATGTAGTAGCCCGGTGGACACATTGTACACACACCTGAATGAAGCTCACATTCACCACCGGGTAAGGCATTTGCAACTGACATATCATTTACATTTTTCGTTCCGCTAGCACTGTTGCTACCACGGCGGTTCTGCTTTTGCTTATTCAAGGACAGAAGTTTGTCTGCTGCACTACCACGAAAGAGTGTGTTGTACTTGATTTCGCTCTTCCAACCACCACACTTACACGATGTGCATTTTGTTGGTAAAGCGCTGTCTCGATAATAGCCACTGGGGCAGTTTGAGCAATAGCCAGTCAATATGTCACACTCTCCACCCGCATCCCCATCCATCCCACATCCGCAAAGTTTACATTGCGTCTTATCAATGCCGGAGCCACGCCAATAGCCAGGCGGACATACTAAGCATTGTCCTCCTTCTGGCTCGCACTGACCACCGGGAATAGCAACTTTTTGTCCCGGTTCAATCTCGCACATGCACCGAGAACATTCAGTTGAGTCCTTTGTCCTATAATATCCTTTAGGACATGAGAGGCAGGCGCCCCCATCAGTATCACATTTTCCACCAACGACGGGAATAAGTCCTCCGCTATGACTCGAACCCGATGGGTCTTCCAACCCGCCACATGTGCATGGAGTACATTCACTATCCAAAGGCGTGCGTTTATATGTTCCAGCTGGACAGGAAGCACAAGTCCCGTCCCCTGCGGAACAAGTGCCTCCGTCAAGAACCACAGACTCAAAATCATCGTACGAATACCCAGCAACATCCAAATCGGCGCCTCGGAAATCAGACTGCATTTCAACCCCTCCACACTTACACGCATTGCATTGGCCTGTGTTTTCATATGACACATAGTTACCAATCGGGCAAGACAGGCATTCCCCTGTTCCAAATTTACACTCACCCCCAAGTTTTGCTTCTCCTTGTGAGCTTACACCAGCGCATTTGCACGCAGTACATTCGGTTGCCTGTCTTGATTTGCGATAATGCCCTGGGGGACACTTCAAACAAACACCAGTTAAAGAGTCACATATGCCATGATGAGCATCGTCTGCAGTTTGCAGATCACTAGACACTAGTGCTGACTTATCAGAGCTATCCATTTCATCATCAAATGGCCCTTCAAGTTGTGAATCCGATATTTGATCAATTTCGCCAGCACAGTTGCATGGTCGACACGAACGGGCTCCGGCAATGGACATATACAAAAAGTAACCAGAACTACACGCTCGGCATCGAGTAGGATTATCTTGATCAGGTTGGAGACCTAGATTCCCTGAAGAACCAACACTTTCACTACCGGCGCAAAGGGTGCACTTATACGTTTCGGAATCACACTCACCGCCTTGTAATGCGAATGCAAAATTTGATGTTACGTGTGCAATACCACCACACATACACAGTCGCTTATACGAATACACAGTAATATCACAATGAAGGGGGTTCAGTTCAACGTCGATGCCGCTGTCAATTAGATATTTGGAAAGAGGAATATTGTACATAGGCATTGGGCCAATTTTTCCCTGCAGTAACAAATCGTCGTCACCGGTACGAGCTATCGCCATGTGATACAACCCACTGGTGTCTTCAATTTCCTCCTTTGTAATCACACGAGACAAAAATGGCTCTTGCTCCCCATCTCGATACACATTAACCGTCCGCTCGCTCAAGATTTCAATTGTAAATACACGCCAATTTTTGTAATACAAAACGGGTTCCTTAAAGACTGCCTTTTCTAGATTGTCTTTGCCTTGAATTTTGGTCACATCGAGTTCCGTGTCCGGTGGTTGCGGCTTATCATCAACATCTTGTACCTGAATATAAGAGCGTTGATTGTAGTCTTGATCGAGCTTACCGAGAATGATCCAGATGGCAGCAAAGCTTTCCTTGCGCGGAATACTAAAGCCCCCAGTTCCCGTCAAAGCGTAGCTTTGCATAAAATTATCGTCGAATATTCCAATGCTGATTTCGCAAGGACACTTAATGGCAAATGTTCGAAAGCGACGATCGTGGTACTTCTCTACGACAACTCCCCCTGCTCCTGCATTGGCCGTCTTTTCTAAACTATCGCCAGTATAGCGATTCCGCAGTGGAGGCTGGAGGTTTTCAGAAGAACCTTTGGAAGATGGGTCAGATGGAGCGTTCGCTGCGTGAGCGACTAAGGGGTTCGGACCCTCAGACGTGGGGCTGCGTCGTCTTCGATTATTTGCGGGGGCCTGTGCTGTATCAACATCACTGGTTTGCGTGCTTTTTGCGGACAACCGTTCAACCTCTGAGCGTTCAAGTTCTTCCCACAATAATATACTCTGCGAAATGTCTTTACCAACCTTATAAAACACATTGGTATTCATTCTTCCTTTGCGCAAAACAAATTCCTTTCTGACACAAATATAGCGGTTGTCAATAACATACTGATGCTCTTGTCCATCTGCTGTAGCTCGAGTCTGTCTGCGCAGACGTGAAGTGTCCCTTAGCTCATAGTTTTCTGAACCGCAAATTTCTAGAACACCACACACTCCCTCGGCATTTGATTTCGGATTGGATACCCCACCAAACGCTTTAGCGCAGTTCCGACAAAACTTACTGTTTGACACATCACAAGTGCCACCAAACAATGCAGCGCTATTGCGCCATCCGCCACATTTACAAGGTGCGCACCATCTCCCATCTGTACTTTGTGGATCGATTGCAAATCCTTTCGGGCATGTTTTACAGCGGCCTGTGGCGGCATTAGCATCATTACCCAGCTTGGGTCGGCGAAGTGCAGAGTCCCAATCACACCATGCAAGCTTATCATGACCTTTAAAAGCCATTTCAGATCGCACTACACACGACCACATCCAATACTTGCGCTGTGCCATGCCTTTAAATTCCAGATATGTTACCTGGCATTCTTTTCGATTGTTGATCTTTGGCTCGTATTTGAATGGACAACAGGAAGGGCACCCTGAAAGGGTACTCGCCACACCCTCATTGCCAGGATCAGGTTGCTGATGTACACCACTCTTCTGGTCCAGAATCTTCTGCCCATACAACTCTATATATCTCTGGATACTGATACTTAGAGCCTTTCCAGTTCTTGTGTTGGTCTTCAGCCCATCCCCGTTGATATCGGTAATTTCACCTTCTGTGGTATCTTGCACATCGACTTCGAAGATAAAAGCATCCGGGGATGTCAAAGACTCTTCACACCTACAATGACCAGTTATATGGTCACATAGGCCCCCTTTTGCACTCTCTAATACAGGCGCCTGTGGATCGATAATTCCCTTGTCAAACTCGTATTGGGTTCCTTTAAAAATGTCGTACATGCCAACCCACGACATGTAACTGCGCCTGACCGCACATTTACAGGTGTGAGCACAGCGAGTGGTATCATTTGGATCCAAGTACCAGCCTGCCGCGCACGACGTGCACGTTCCGTCTGCTGTACATTTTCCACCCGCGCGGGGGGTGTTTGAAGAAGTCATTCCAGCACAAGTACATATTCGCGCGCAAGTCACTTCACCCGTTTCACTATCAATAACAGACTTGAATCCTTCTTCGCAAATCGAACATTGATGTTTATCGTCAAATCTATAGCCTTTTTGACAACGGCTGCATGTGACAAAACAGGGATTTTCGGGAACAAAGATATTACCAAATTGATATTCTAGGCAGTTAGAAGGCTCAGGGCAACGCTCGCACACGCTGTTTCCAAGCACACTCTTCGAGGATTCATTAGCATCGTTGTCGGAAGGTTTTTTATATGAGTCGGCGTTTTTGTCTGAGCCAAAATCTTCAGGGGCTTTTCGTCTAACTCCTTTGCTTAAGCATATACTGTTTTCGACTTTTGAGACATTTTCTGTGCACAATTCAGTTTGGTTTGACACCGTCAGTGCACAGTTATCGGCAATTTCTTTGCACTCCTTTGTGTGCTTATTCCACTTTTTGTCCAAGTTCAAGTATCGTTTGTACAAAGCCTCATATTCCGCTTTATACTGTTCTAACTTATCTGACAGCGTTTTGATCTGATTTTCATATTCGTCCTTTAAATCTGTTTTGACTTTTTGAAGTCGATTCGCAAATTCTGTGAGCTTTTCACTGGACTCCTGGTCGGATCCAGTGTTACTGCATTCTTTCTGTAGCCTTTTCAGTTCATCTTTGTAAACCATACAATCATACACCTCTCGATTGGCAGCATTTGCAGCATATTTGTACTGCATACTCATCGCCTGATTTTCTTTCTCTGACCTCTGATTTTCCACGCATTTTGCCAGAGTTGCTTTACACTGGGCATATTTGTCTGACTTCCCCCTTTTCCTGCATTCGTTCAGGTCTTGCTTTGTGGCCGCCAGATTGTCATCACAAGCGTCATGAAGACGCGTCATTGATTGAAGCTCATACTCCTTCGTAAGCACATTCACGTATGGATGAGTTATGGTCGGGAGCGACGATGAGCCATACCCGCTCATTTTATCAATTGGCACTACAGGCACCTGTCGCTCTTCTTCTTTCTCACCAACCAAGAACCGACAAAAGAGCTTCTGCTCGTGCACACTTCCACTGTTGGTGAATGGGTCCCCATGCAACGAGGCAGTTTTCTTCCCACTGCTGGGCTCATATTTCGGGTGACCACTGTCTGTGAAATGCTTTGTGTTGGTGTCAACCATAATAGTAAAACAATGTTTTATCTCCTCGTCGACTAAGGGCTTTTTTATAAACTTATTGGCGTATTTTCGCATGGTCCCAGGAACGAAAAACTCTTCAGCTTCTTGAGGAGTTTTAAAAACTGCTTCCAGCATGCTTCCAGGGCGACTCGCCACCAAAATAAGAAATAATTTCAAATCAGTGTCACTCATCATCTGCTCAGCCAACAAACGACGAATCCAAACTACCGGGACCCCAGCGCCAACAAGAAGGCCTTGGGCACGGCGCTCCATTAGTGTCAGCTCAGAGGCAAGATAAATTTTCAATAATCGATCCATTCCAACTGAATAATCCCCCGCGAAATGATTCGACTGTGATGTGTGTTCAACGGCAATTTTACACTCGGGCGATCCATCTTCTACATCTTCGGCAGTTCTGAACAGCTTGTGGGGGCTTTGTCCATCTGGTACTTTGGTAACAAACGGGTCATCCAAGGTGGGATAAACAAACAATGGCAATCGTTTGCCTATATAACGATCGCTATCTTCTTGAATAGCCGGAATGGCGTCCAGCACCTCTTCCCAGTACGCGTCAGCTGGGCTGCCAGGACGGTGGACATTCAGGTTGGGTGAAAACTTTTTAATATTCTCGGGAGAAAGGGTTTTTTCGTTCAATGAACGTAACTTATCCAATTTTTCGGTATTCAAATAATCATACTCCCCGGTGCCTTTGGTATTCTTTCGAATGCATCTCTTTACCTGGTTGTGTTTCCTTCCTTTCCCATCGATATCCCTTCGTCGGCGCTGCAGTCCAGCAGCTGGGGACGGGACACGAGAAGGCGACAAAGAGGATGGCACTGTCCCCAATGTCTGAAACATCAACGGCGATGTATGTCTGGCCAAATGCGGGACAAAAAGGTCCAGTAACTTGGTATAATGATAATCAACCCCTCGCTGAGATGAGCTTGCCTCACCTACGTGCTCCGCAGTTGTGGACGCGATAAGATTCTCCAGATACTTTTTAATACCTTCTGGTAGAGCGCCGCTGTTCCAATCAGCACATAGCCCCTTTTCCTGCTCATCCGCGTCATCATCATCTATTAATAGTTCTTCTACAGACGGGAAGGAGCCTTGGTACGACATTGGTATCAAATCCAGGGCATGTAGCAGCGACATTAAACGAAAAAAGTTTACATGTTTCCCACGCGGTGCATCCGATCTCAACACAGGTGTCCATTTCTCCCAAAACAAGCGAATAGAAGGTCCCAAATTTTGATTATGAAGAAAAGGGAAAATATCATCCAGTGTCCAAGCGGAAATACTATTGGGAATTGCCGTGCGTGATTCCGCAACCGCCTGTTGCGCCATTTCCTGCTCTGCACTTTTCATTGCGGCCAATGAAGGGACCCCGTGTCCATTATAGTTCATATTATGAGCAGGAGTGGTTTGCAACAAAGACTGAAGAGACGGAAAAGAAGAAGAAGAAGATAAAGACTCCTGGTTATAACTACCACTGCTGCCACCTTTTGGGGACTTTACAGTCTGCAAGATGCGGTCCAGTAGTCGAGTTACTTGACCTTTTGGCTCCCCATCACTTCTGTACGTCTCCTCAATCTCCTCCAATGGGGTTGGCTTTCGAAACAACGCATCTGTCAGTGATAGTTTCTCTGGCTCAGCTTCAGGGAGCGGGATGACATACTCCCCGGTGGATTGGAACGACGAGGAGTGCTGTTCATTCCCAGTGGAGATAATCTGCCCGCTTACTGGGCGGGAAAGAGAAAGAATCCTTACAAATAAAAGAATCACAAACACATAAACAGGAAAACTAAAACTAAAA
The DNA here is from genome assembly GCA_002811675.1 of Ichthyosporea sp. XGB-2017a. Classification (NCBI taxonomy): domain Eukaryota; class Ichthyosporea; order Dermocystida; genus Chromosphaera; species Chromosphaera perkinsii. Next base: position 89,606 of record PDIM01000066.1, on the reverse strand, counting down.
GGAAAAATGTGAATATAAAACGGGGGATTCTTCTTTGGATTAAGCCTACTCTCCTTTCTCCTGCTGTTTTGTTTACCATTCTCCGTACAGAATCGAGCAGGCGAGGAGTTCAGTTTGTTCATTGTCACAGCCACGGTCCTTGAAAGCCCAGTGTCCCTTCCGAGTCTCCCTTCTTCCCTATTAATGACTTTTGTTCTGTTCTTTTTGGTTTGTGTGACTAATCCTACTTTTTTAATGTCTATAATTGTCTTGGTACTATTCATTTCTTTTTTTTTTTTTT
>PDIM01000066.1:46471-59401 GCA_002811675.1 Ichthyosporea sp. XGB-2017a | reverse complement strand
TGATCATGGTGCGCGACATAAAACGGGGACATTGTTGGATCCGTTATGCCTTCTAGAGAATCACAGAGCATATCCCAGTACAATGGAGGGGCCTCCTTTTGCGAGGCCATAATAGGGGGATACGGAAGCGTCCTAAACTCAATACTCTTTGGAGGAGCAGTTAGGAATGGCCGCAAAGGACCTGATCGCGAAGGAATAGGAAGAACTACAGCTGATAGAACTAAAGTGATGGGAGCTTTGGTGCAAATATCGTCCAGTCGCCAAAGTGATATATCACCATGGCGAATGTATACTTTTATATAGTGGAGGACAGACGATGAATCAGAGCCATTGGTGCAGCGGAAAGGACTAAATATATTAGGAATGGTGTTGAGGGAATAGTCATTGAAGGTTCGCGACGAAGTTAAAGCAATACTCAGTCTTTCAAGTTTGGGAATCCCTGTGAGCATATCACTTCGGACCCGTGTTCTTCTGCTTTGTTCAACGATTTTAATGGTAAGATCAGTCAGCTCATTGAACCCTTGTGATAGAAAAGGACCTATTTCTTCAAAGTCTTGGAGCATGATCATTAGGTGGGTGACAATGCCCCTCACATTTCGCCTCGCAACAGAAGGGGGGGTGAAGGTCATATTCAGAGAGTCTAACAAAGGAAAAGGCATGTTCTGGAAAATGGCCTGCCTGCTCCAGAGATAATCCACATCCCCAGTGTACATTAAATTGAGAGTCACCGCTATTTCCGCAGGAACAGTCCCTCCCCCTTCTTCCAGTACCAAACAAGTCCCTTGAAGCCAACACATCTCCTTCGTTTCCCACCCCTTTTCTTCTTCCCCCTCACTCGGGATGGAGACTCCCCCACAGAACAAACAGAGACACATCACAAACACGTGCACCTGCAGAGACAACAGTCCCACAGACCCGTTATAATAAGAGATCCCTTCTCTCCCATACAATCGCATTGTTCTCTCCCTTAGAATCTCCGCCTATTTAAAAACTCTGATTTTCTCTTCGCCGGGGAAAATAACCAAAAAACCCAAAAAGCCAAAATATCAAAAGCCAAACAGCTGTGCAGACTGCAGTTGTGCCTGAAGTGCAGCAGTTTTAATTCCCTCAAGGGAATATAAGTACATCTCTCTTCCCTGATTTGGTGGGAATTTTCATACAAACTGCAGTGGCCATGGATCTTGAAGAAAACTCTCTCAGTTTGGTTTAAGTTTTTTCTCCACTTCTATACATGTATAATATGCTCTCTGACTAAGTGTCTCATCTTCATCTTGTATAGGCAAAAGCGAAAGCGGAGACGGATGACAGTTCTTATAAAGTATATTTGTAAAAGATTAAAGAGGTCACATGCAAAAGACAGCGAGATGATATTTTATTTACATTTTTGGCATAAAACCGTTGTTTCAGGCAAATGAGAGGTACGAACCTGCTGTAGAGTTTTTGTTTCTGGGTACGCGGAGATATTTACCTTCTTTGTCTTCACAGAAAGAGGTGCCATATTCGTTGCCAATTCCCATATTGGGCGTTATATATGATTGTGGGCATCGTCTGCGATTGTCTTTATCAGATTCATTATCAAGGTTTGAATAATAAGGTACTGCTTCCGTTTCCCTTGTGGTTTCCGCAGTGGCTTTGAACAAGTACGCCAAGGAGTAAATGACATCAAACGAATAGCCCATGGCTTTTTCCTGGTTTAGAAGCTCAAAGTAGATTCCACACAATACGGTTCCATAATACGTTAGCATCAAAACCGTCAGCCATATAATAAGAATACAATAACAAGTCTCTGTTTCTGGTTGGACGCCGGCTCCAACACTACAAACCACATTAATATCTGGGAATGTTTTGCTGAATTCAAAGTATCGATATTTTTTGGTTTGATACAGACATTCTTTTGATGTAAAAGAAATGCCATTTGCATCCGTTGCTATTCGTCTTTCATTCATCAGATGAAGCAGAAGATTGTCGCCTTCTGCAATTTCATTGGGGTCTAATGCGAGTAGAGATGAAGATGAAGAGGTATCTAAATCATCGACATATGCAAGGTCACAGCATGACCATTTATATGACCATTCAAGGTTAAAAGATTTCAAGTTTAATACTCTATCGTGCCGTCTGTAGGACTTTGGAATATGACGAATAGAAGTACCTTTCACACTCAGAAGCATGAGGGAAGACGCTTCTCCATACCAAAACGTGGGTAGAACTGTTAAGTGAGGGTTATAATTCAAATTCACCATTAACTTGGCACTACCGCATTTAAATGCCTCGTCCGACACAAACGAAATGTTGTTGTATGACAAGTCGACATAAATTGTCACATCTTTGGATTGGTCTACACCAAAACACAGGCTTTCATTGACAAATTTAATGTTATTATGTCTCAAGTTCAAAGTGAAATACGGAGGTCGAAAAGGTGCTTTAACCATAGGGGCATCAGGTCTTGATATTTGCACCATTATACCAGAAAGTGAGCCAGCAATAGCTGTGGAATATTTGGGAAAAGAGTGTAGATTGTTATGTGACAAGTTCAAAGTATGGACAACAGCATCGCTGTAGTTACGAGACTGGACACGGAAAGCCTCTTCTAATGCCGAAATATTCTTACCCAAGCGGTTGAAGGACAGGTCTACATAACACCCAGTACCGATGCAGCTTCGGCCAGAGATAAACCCCCCCTCTAGTATCTCCATACCGTTCTTTGCGACATTTAAGGTTCTCAAGCCCCGAATACTTTCGACACTAGCTCTAGTAAATGTTTTGAGATTGTTTGAGCTAATGTCGATTTTAATGTTGGCAAAGCGGGAGTATATTATTTCGAAAGCCTTGAAATTTGCCCAATCTTTGTATTGCTTTGATATATTGCGATGGGTTCGGTCATTCTCTGGGGGGATATCATTCGTAATTTGTACTTTTGTTAAGTTATTCATGTTGAAGTTGATATAACACCCGTAATTCCTGTCTATTTTTGTGACAGCGCTAGGGAAGAAGCACTGAAAGTATTTGTATACTTGCTCAAGCCCAAGAACATCTATACGATTGTTTGACATGTTTAAATTGGTAAGACCATTGAAGGTTCCGTCATCAAGAAAGGGCAATTTACTCGCACCAATCGAAGACATGTCGAACTTCGATACGCGCCCATTGGAGACTTCGAAACTTTGGAACCCTGTAGCTGACAGTGGTTCGGTGACACTGCGTATCGTTGACCCATGAATGAGAACATTTTTCGTTTGGTTAAAACTGAATTCTTCAAGAACCGCCAATTCAGACGATTGTAATTCTAATCTATCTGTAGTAGTGCTCGAGTTACGAATGTCGTTTGCAAAAGTTAGCAAAGGGATGCCATCCATGACCAGCTCTTTAAGACCACAGCGCCAATATCTGTTAACCAAAATTGGAGATGAAATATGCTTATATGATTGCTCAATATCAAGTGCTTTTAGTCTAACTTTAAAATATGAATGGATCACCTGCTCTACGTTTTGGCAACATCGTTCTGCCTCAGACTCTCCGAAGCGTGCATATTTATACACACAAGGAAAAATGGCATGCAGTTGGTCAATAGTAAAATATGGTTGGGTAATTGACAGGGAACTATTTACAAATTCTCCCCTTGTAGCTAGGTACGACCAGAAATCGCCCCCTTTCTTAACATCATCCAGCGTTAAGTTTTGCAAGTGCGGTACAAGAGTCAAATTAAGGCTCTGCAAGTTGTCGTCTAATGCCAATGCATTGCGGTCATCCGGTGTCGAGTTGTAAAAATCAATAGCAAATCCAGGGCTATTCTCAATTTGAATACGCTCGCATTCTCCTTCCCAACACATTGATGGCATACTCAATTGTACCGGTGCCAATTGCGGGTCAACATGAACACTCAGAATATGTATACCTCTGAACCATTTAATATACTTTAAGGAGTTGAACAGCAAGGGATATGTCAAAGTACAATTCTGAAAAGAGATAAATTGGGGTTGCGTTGTATTAAAATATGTTACATCTGGGCTCCCCAAAGAAAAGCCTTTCACAACCAAAGAATACAGGTTCAAAGAGGACAAATCAAGGGCCAGGGGACAGCGTTCCCTGTACAGGGAAGGTGATATCTCTGAACTGTCTGCATTAACATCAGTGTCCAATAAAACTTTAGACGCTGTGAGGTCAGTTTGAGATTGGCCATGATGTACGCCTGGCGAAACATAAAATGGGGCCAAGGTTACGTCTGTTATGCCTTCCATAGAGTCGCAAAGCATATCCCAATACGATGGAAAAGCTCCCTCCTGTGTGGTCATGCCAGGAGGATATGGGAGCGTTTTAATCCACATAAACAGTGGAGGGGTCTGCAGCAAGGGACGTAGAGAGCCAGAGAGCGCAGGCAGAGGCGGAACAGCAGCCTGCAGATTTAAAAACATTGGTGACTTTGTGCAAATATCGTCCAGTCGCCACAGAGATATGTTACCATAGGGAAGGCCTGTACCAATATGGTGAAGATCATAAGAAGACGAAGAGTCATTCGTGCAACGGAAGGGAGAGAATAGATTGGGAATTGTGTTGAGAGAGGAGGTGTACAATTCCTCAGAGGATTGAAAAAGAAACACTAATTTCCGAAGTTTGAGGAGGCCTTTCAGCATATCACTTCTGATTCGTGTTCGCTTAGTGGTTTCAAAAACAGTGATGACAAGTTCCGTCAGTTCAGGGAAACCCTCCGAAAGAAAAGAACCAATTTCCTCAAAGTCTTCGAGTTGGATTTCAAGGCTGGTTACAATGCTTGCTACATTTCTCCTCGCATCAGAAGGAACGATAAAGGTCATATTGAGAGAGTCAAGCACAGGAATAGGTATATTCTGCCAGTTTAGATACCTTAACACCCCATAATCCACATCCCCATTGTACACCAAAGACAGAGAAACCTCAATCTCTGAAGGAACAGTCCCGTTGCCTTCTTTTAGTACTATACAAGTCCCTTCAATCAAACACATATTGTTCGTTTGCGATTCCTTCCCCTCATCCCCCTCCCTTGGGATGGAAGCCCCCCCACACAACAAACACAGACACATCACAAACACGTGTACCCGTAGAAATAACAACATCACCCCCGCAGCCCCCTTACGGAAGATCCCACTGCTCAAACAGAGTCCCATATTTTGAATTAGTCAGAAATAGATTGCAATGAGACTCAAAATCAGTATTCACTTAATACATATACATATATATATATACAAGGATCCGTGATTCTCTCTCTCTCTCTCTCTCTCTCTCTGAGTCAGCTGTGCCTGAAATATGTTTTTCATTCAAAGGAAATTTTAGGGTTAAGGCACTTTTAAAGCAGATAAGGGAGATAATTAGTTGAGGGAACAAGGAATAATTAGGGAGAGTTCCCTTCTGTATAGGATCGATCTCCATCTTCCTCCTCCCCCGTGCTTAAATTTCTGTGCGCATCTTATTATTGCCGATTGCATAACGTGTATTGCATAACATTCAGATGTCTGAAATGTATTTTGCTTTTCACACAAGATATGTGAAAGAGTCGTTTTTCACTTTTACGTAAGAGTCGTGTGTCTGTGGAGTGTGGGGTGTTGTAGATGTTTGCACGCGGGGCCTGCAATTGTTTCTGCACAAGTGCTAAAGGCGAAAAGAATGAAGAAACAATAAGTTAATGATGTAATTAACTCTGGGTGCTATTTTTGCTCGATAGAAGGATTTTTATTGCTCAAAGGGTTTAAAAAAATAGATATTATAATTGTCTGTGGTATAGAGAATGAACTACAGTAATTTGCGCGTTGACGTTTTGGTGGATTTGGTGATAAATTACTGTCTTATATACACAAGCGTCATAATGGGGCGCTTCAAAGGAGGGCAATGTGGCAATATATCCTGTGCGCATGAAATATTTTATGTCGTTATACATTTCGCAAGGTACATCCTTCTCCAACAGCTCCTTCCTGTTACATAACAGACCGTTTGAGATAATGAAGAGGAGGAGAAAGCGTCTCGAGAGCAAATTATGATATTATGCTCCCATTAAAAAATCAAAATCTGTCTTCTGTGCCTTCCTTTCCTCTTGCTCCTTTCCGTTCCTGGACTTCTCAATCACACCAAAAGAAGATTGGAATTTATTAAATAAACCAAACAAAAACATACTGTTTTGCAACCCCTTCGACTTTCCTCCTTTGGTGGTTGTTCTTGCTGTTTTTTTTTAGCTCGCTCTATTCCTTCTCAGTCTCGTCTTTATACTTGGCTCCAGCGATTTCCTTTCTCTTCCTTCTTCGTTTTCCTTCTCCTTCCACTTCTTGTTCTTCTTTCTCCACTTCTTCTTCGCTATGATGACTTGCGTATTTATGCATTGCCGAATAATCCCCCAACATTGATGCAAACCCTTCGCCCGTGGCGTTTCCGTCATCATAAGAGTACTCCCCGTACTCTCCATCCCGGCCGTAGAACGAGTAGAATGTGTATTTCTCTGCTTCCTGGGAATAATACGCCGATGATGCCAACCCGCGCTCATTTTCATCGTATAAGTCAGACTCCACCTGGTCACTGCCGTAGACGAATTTGTATACATACGTGTAGCCGTTCTTTGCGTATCCACACTCGCAGAAATCCCCATACGCGAGTGTGTCTTGAGGTGCAGCATAGACGCTCCTACAGGTGCGCACTTTGGGCTGGGGTTCCTTCCCAAGAGTGTCTTTGAAATGAACTACTACGCGGAATTCATCATATAATTGCGTTTTGTGGGGCGCTTTCTCTTCAGTGATGTGCGCTGATAGACATGCGGCTGCGAGCGTGTACATAATCACAAACAGACCAGTCACGATCAGTAGAACCCCCAAGCAAGTATCAGCACTATCATTTAATGTAAATTCCAAAGGGCATATCTTTGAATACAGGGTTTCATGATGTACCATGCGAAATTTCTCATATGCCCATTCTTTGTTCTCGAAAACACAGGTCTTTTTTTGAAAAGTACCTTTACCCGTGTAGATACCTTCCACACGTTCATGGTCCATATATCTAAGGACATTTTCGTAGTTTGGGATCCTGCTCGGGTTCACTGTCAACAAGACCGAAGATTGCACAATAAAGTCCAGATAACTAAAGTCACAACATGGCCACGGATAAGACCACTCCAGGCCCAACGACTTCAAGGGCAGGAATGATTGCTTGATTCGATATGCTTCAGGAATGCGACGGATTGAAGTATTTGCCACACTTAAAAGCGTCACGCTGGATTGTATTCCATCCCAAATTGTTGGCAGAGTATGCAAATGCATGTTATGGTTCAGATTGACCATTAATTTTACCCCAGTACCACACACAGCAAACGCATCACGGGAGATATAGCTGATATTATTGTGAGATAAGTCCAAATACACAGTTCCCTTAGCAGATTTGTTCATACCACGGCATACAGACGCATTGATAGTTTGGATGTTGTTGTATTGTAAATTTAAAGTCAAATAACGTGGATTCTGTTCCTCTGGGGCCTTTCCGCTATTTGGTACTGACATGCCCTTCGCAAGTATGTTATCCAAGGCAGAAACCAAGCCTGGTGCATATTTCGGTACATGTTCAATGTTATTGTGGGACAGGTCAAGTGTGTGAATAGGTGTATCACTGTGTCTCTGGGATTGAACCCGAAGAGCCTCTTCGAAAACCGATATATTTTCACCGATGCGATTGAAGGATAAATCTACATAACAGCCAGTGCCAATGCAGCTACGGTTCGACAAAAAGCCTCCTTCCAATGCACCAATGTTGCCATGTGAAAGATTGAGCAAGCGTAGTCCTCGAATGCTAGATATACTTCCTTGGGAAAGGTGCGTAATGGGATTAAAGCTCAGATCAATAGTGATGTTTGTTCCCTTAGAATATTCACCTTCAAACCAGGTAAAGGCTGTTCCATTCTCGTAAAAAGATGAGATATTTCGGTGCGATTTGTCCCCTTTCACAGGGATATCATTAGAAATGTGCACCGTTGTGATGTTGTTATGACTAAAATTTATAACACACGGTGGCCTTAAATGCCTAGGGAACTGACTCATCCTTTCGATATACCAGCACTGAAAGTATTTGTACATATGTTCGATCGCAATATTTGTGATATGATTATGGTTCAAGTCAAGGAAGTGGAAGCTAATGAGTGAAGGACTTTGGTCCTCGAAATCCAAGGGCGATACCCCAAGTGCGGCAACAGCAAACTGCGAAACGCGCCCGTTTGTCAGCCCAAATTTTTCAAAACCTGTGCGTGAGAGCAAATTTGTGATATTTGTCACATTTGAATGATGAATTAAAACATCACGGGTACCATCCAAACTTGCTTCATATAGCACTGCCAGTGATGAAGAAGTCATATGAAGATCAAACGGGGAATGCGTTTTACTATTGTTTACAAAGGTGCCTGTTTTGACTGTTAATATAGGAATTCCTGTCATTGACACCGGGTTAGATCGGCAGAACCAATATTTATCTAAAGAATGTGGACGGATGTGCGCATAAGACTCGGAAATATTTTGAGCCACCAGGGTCAAAGGGGAAGCACTGAGAGATGGATTCACATTATTACAGCAGTCCTGAGCAGCCAATGTACCGTAGTATTTGTGCATATGCGCGCATCTAAAGACAGAGCGTAAATTATCCAAAGTAAAGTATGGAATGCCAATTGTAATAACAGACGCGCCTACTTCTGCTGTTGCCATATAATCCCAAAAGTCATCATTTAGGGGCACACTATGCAGATTAATCATGTAAACTTTGCTAAGATACCGGTAGTCGTAGAAACGGTTCGTTCGATTGTAAAGTGAAAGAACATGAGATGGGTGTGAAGAGTTCCTAAATTGTGTACGAACGACGCCGTAATTTGACCGCACATTAATGCTCTGGCAGTAGCCTCCCCAGCACATGGCTGGAATACGCATTACAAGAGGTTCAAATTCACTTGGAATAACATTATTGTGAAAGGAAATTGAAGTAAACAAGGGACTATAACTGATTGACTCAAAAAAGGACTGTGTTGCTATCGTACAGTTAGACATGTCCATTATTTTCGGTTGGACGCGACTGAGATACACAGCTTCGCCTTTGCCTAACGAAAACCCTGACATACCTATGCTCGAGAGTAGAGCAGGGGAAATATCAAATACATAAGGACACCTCTTATCAATAAGCGGTCCACGGGGCGGTGGCACATCTTGGTTTACTTGAAGCCCCTGCTCCACAGAAGTAAAGTCGAACTGGTACCAGTCCACACCAGTTTGGTTTACCGCGGATACATAAAATGGTGCGAGTGTGGGATCTGTGACGTTCTGCATCAAGTCACATAACATATCCCAATACAAAGGAGGAGAGTTAGAACTATCAGCCCCTCCTTGGAGTGCCATACTGGGATATCGGTATGCTCTCCAATGGACATATCGCGGGGCAGACTTAAAAAAATTGTACGAAGTCTTCCCATGGGATGAAGTTAAAGTCGCTGAAGGTAGTGGAAGGTACGCAGCACAAAGGACAACAGTAAACCTTTTTTTATCAGACATATGGCTAAACGTCCATGATGAAATATTCCCATAAGGGATATCAGCATACAGAGAGGTCATACCGTGGAATGAGGAATGGTTCTTCCCCCCCTTGACAGGCCCCAGGGCGAGAAATACATTAGGAATGATATTGGGAGACGATTGCGTGTACAGTTTTACTGCATCTCCACTCGTGTGAAACCCCAACTGAAAATAGCGCAAGTTTGAAAGGCCTCTAAGGAGATCTTTGGCGATTCGAGTCTTTGTTGTTGTTTCCTTTACGATAATCTGCAGCTGAACCAGTTCGAGAAGGGCGTTATGTAACAAGAAAGGGCCAATCTCCTCAAATCCCTCCAATATTAATGACATACGCTTTACAGTCCAAATCCGATAGCTGTAATTTTTATCATTCCCCGTCCCCCACAACAAACTTTTTGGATCAAAGTACTCCCGCCTTGTAAAAGTCATATTTAACGTGTCCAATCGAGCAAAAGGCATCTCGATCCACTCTGAATAGTCGTATGGATCATAATTCCTGTCTTTATGATACACCAGTCGGAGTTCCTGCACGTTGACAGTGTTGCGAGCGTCATCAAACACACACAAGTCCTTCTGAGGGGTACACATCTCCCTCGTCACCCACCCAACGCCTATATTATGGTCATCAATCCTTTGGACGGGCACGGCGGAGTAGGCATTAAAAGGCTTTGGTACAAATCCCCCGCCACATTGTACTGGAAAGGTTAACAAGAAGAAGAAGAGGAGGAGGAGGAGGAGGGCGAGGGGAAAGTTTGGATTGTTGTTAGTTGAGTGATTTGTTTCAATTGTACCATTGTTTAAATGGGGAACGTGTACCCGCCACATCCACATCCTCCTGCTGTCTTCCCCGCACCTCCCTTTTTGTTTTGTTTTGTTTTGTTTTTCTTTTGTGCCTATCGGAACATTTAAAAATCCGGAAAAAATCAAAATCAAAATCAAATTCAGAGCAACAAAAACAAAAAACAAAAATAAAAACAAAACAAAAAATTCCTCAAAAAGATTTTTTTTTTTTATTACATGCGGAAAAATAAGTGCAACAAAAAATAAAAAGCGCGGGAAAATAAATTTCTCCGCCCAGCTGTGCCAACTGCGAGCGACTTTTTTTCAAAACTTCCACCAATGATATTTTGCCTTTTGGCCACAACAGATGGTGTTGTGACAAATGGTGAGTGGAGGAGGACAGAGGGGACAGACTCTCTCTCTCTAGACTGGTAAAAGGAGGGGCGTAAGAGCTCTATGGATAAAAAAAAAAATGCAAAGCCGGGGTTAGAATTGATACACAATAGATTTAAAATTTTGCTTTGCTTTAGAATCAAAGGTAAAAGCAAAACAGAAAACACCCCTTATCTACTTTTCATCTCTCCATTTTTTCATTTCCCCAATTCTTCCACGTTTCACAGAACATGGAGATAAATTTTGATTGCTTTTTCTTTAATCTTTTTATGTATTTTGTCTAACAGTCACATCTTCATGTTGCTTAGTCACGGACGTTGTATCGTGCACAAGCAAAGTTCCCATCCCTTGTGGTCTCAAAGGTAAAATCCCTACTCCTTCCGAAGACGAGGCCGATCCACCGATACCGATGTCTTCCTCCAGTTCTTTCTCAGTTGAATCATCAGAATCGGAGAGTCTCTTGGACGGGACTGGATTCTCTGTCTTCCTCCGTAGCAAGGAGATGCCTTCATTCTCCGCATCAATCGCAATTTGCTTTTCCAGTTCAAACTCCATCTCTTTCTCCCTCTCCAGATTGTTTTTCCTCACATTTGCCCGTTTCGGATCAGAGTCCTCATTGTCGCTGATGATATTTTTCCTCAACTGGGCCGCGATGCCTTTACTTGGGATGAAGTTGGGCGCTTGTGCGACATCAAACATTGCCAGATACGGCGATAAAGTCAAATCCGGAGCAACCTGATGATACAGGCGATTGAACTGGTTCTCCTTCCAATAAGTGCGGATTTCAGCGAGCTGAGGATCGGAAGAATAAGTCGCATCAATGACTGGTTGGTTATTGTTAATGTTATTGTTATAGAGGTCTCTATTCGGGTCATTCAAGTTGTAATTGTTAACATTTCTTGGAATGTTTTGGTCTCTTTGCTCAGCGTCCTGTTGTGATTTTTCCTTATCTCTCTTTTTCTGCTCCTCGTCACTGCTGCTATTGTTCTCTTCATCCCCACCGCCTTGATCAAGTAATCCCACTTTACTGTACTCCTGTTTGAGGAGATTCCGCGCGGCGGATTGGTCATCTGCTGCTGATGAAGAAGAAAGACGTCTGCGGTTCAACAATGCGTAAATCACATCCAAACTGGGCTTATCTGGATCGGGAATAAGTTGATGCACCCTTTGATTACGCAAAGTTAGAAACTCCTGTTTGAAATTAGCGGTTCCAGGGATTTCTCCTTTTAAAACTCGATCCATTTGGGCCTTCATTGCTTTTTCGTGACTATCTGGTTCACGATAAGGATCAAAAAGAAGATTCCCGGTGGATGATCTCAGTGTTGGGGAGTAATAATCCTGATTTGTACTGGAAATCGAGTTTGAGTTTGATGGAGAGAGTAGTAATTGAGAAGATTGAGAAGAAGGATTATAAAAATCTTCGTAATCATACTGCAATTGTGGTTTCATAGCTTGATTAACATTATATGGATCCTTTGGATTCAACGCATTATTCAATAAAGACGCTCCAGAAGAAGAAGAAGAAGCTTTGATTTGATTTGCGTTGTCGTTTTGATATGAGAATTCTCCATCTATCCTTGGATCAATCGCATTGTTGTTGATCAAGTTATTATTATTATTATTATGAGTGATTCTGTTTTGTTTCATGTGGAGATGATTGAACAAATATGCGTCTTGGATTGATTCAGGGCTGCCTGGGTAAGGGATTTCGTTTTGAAAAGAGCTTCCGTAGGTTGGTGGATCGATTAACTCCGTCCGAGTGGATGAGTAGTCCCCGTTGGAGATTAAATCTTTGAGATTATCATACCCCGCAGGAGCGCGCTTAGCTCTGGTTCGGTGCTGATGTAATCTCGGTTTTTGAATCAATTTGGTGTCCACGTGGTCAAGAAATTGATTTTGAGATGTTTTTTTTTGGGTGTTTCGGGGGATTTGATTTTGATTTTGGGGTGCGTTGTGGATAGGCAGGGCTGTGATTTGTTGGGGGATGGTCATGGAGAGGAGGAGGAGGGGAATTGTGATGATTTGAGTTGAACAGATAAGAAGAGGAAGAAGAGAAGAAGAGAAATTAGGGAGATTATTTTTATATTTTCTTTTTGTTAATCCGTTTGGTTGCATCTTTTTTTTTTTTTTTTTTTTTTTTTTTTTTTTTTTTTTTTTTTTTTTTTTTTTTTTTTTTTTTTTTTTTTTTTTTTTTTTTTTTTGTTTTTTTTTT
>PDIM01000066.1:8984-23800 GCA_002811675.1 Ichthyosporea sp. XGB-2017a | reverse complement strand
TATGCATCCTCTTGCCAAGAAAGTAGTTGGTCAGTATATGGATCAACTGTTCCATCAGGCTTGTGTGACCGGGTGCCCACTTGTCCTTTTTAGCGTAGCAACGAAAAATGACCCGTCATATTCCGTTCTCTTTTATTTTAATGAGGGCTACTTAAAGACATACCTCAATATGCAGAAATACATTCAAAAAAAGTATCTTTATTGGATGTATGAAATGGTTGACGATATGATAGATGACAGAAACCACAATTTCTTTCGACAGGACAAGCTAAAGTACGATAAGACACTGGCCCGAATGCCCACTTGCGAAAATGTTGATTTTGCGCAAATGGTGGACAGGGTAACTTTAAAGGTGAGAATTCAAATACAGCAGCACATGGAAGAGTTAACTGAACTACTGAATATGCCGCTTCCCCGGTTGAAGCATGTGCTTCCGAAAATAGTTGTTTTGTGGAACAAGATAAAAGGTCTTATCGACGATTTCTCGGAGTTTGTGAAGAAGCATCAAGGGAAATTCCCCTCCATGGAGGCATGTGGGATGGTGTGGCTTAGAGCAACTGATGTGTTTCTTAGCAACACCCATCGACTTATTCAAATGGCCATGATGGAAAAGCATGTCGACAGTATTAAAACATGGGAGGCTTTCATCAATAAGCGAAATGGGCTTGGGCAAACGTATTCAAAGACATTGATGAATGTGGCCAATATTTTAGGTACTATGAGCATGTCCTCACTGCATTCTGAAGATGACCATGTCCCAGAAAAAACTCAGGTGCAGTATGAACGAGCGTTCACATTGAAGTTGATGAAAAAGACCCGGCGGTCGCAGTGGGACGAAGAAGGTTTCTGTGAAGTAAGAAAGGAAGGAGAAGGAACTCACGTAACAACTAATTGTGCCGATTCGAAAATGTATCAGATTCAAAAGGGCCTTATTAACCAATCGGAAATCACAACGGCCAAGGACTTAATTTCATGCAAGACTTTGACTAGGGAAGAAGTTCAGGCTGCTTTAGAAGCGACAAAAAAACCTGGAGCGAAAGCAACTCAGCAACTGAAAGGCCGCTGCAAAGTTTGCTATGCAAAGGTGGAATGTGATGCAACGAATTGTGACAAGAAGTGTGACTTAGATCCGCGAATTGCGAGGAACAGAGGGCATGATCTAAGTACCGCAATGGTTGACTATTGCGACAGCTGCGGTGTGTTTCTTCATAACTGTGAGCGAAGTGTTTTGGTTAATATCGGGACCGAAGCGAGACCTATCGTACAGATACAGAAGATTCATTGCTGGCAGCGCTTCCACTCCAACTTGGCACTTCCAAAGCTACCGGTCGGATGTTTTGTGCCTGAGAATATTATGAACGAGTACGAAGCGTTGGACAACGGCCCCGTTTTAGTAGGAACCGACAGTATTAGAAAAAGAAGACGCGTAAGTTCGAAAAGAGGTAGCCTTTGTTGAGATTTAAGAATAAACGCAGAAGATCAATGCCAAATCGGACGATTAATCAGACATAAATGCAGTCTAGACTAGAGCAAAGCATGAATCTCGGGGTTTCAAAGGGTGCTGAATCGAAATAAACAAAAATCGAATCGTCTCCATGGCCTCGAAAACAAATTTGAGAAAAAACGCTCTAATATAGAACGATTTTTTTTCTCATACATTTTGTATGAAAACTTTAATAGTCAATATCTGCAGAACGAAAGCTCTGCTGAAAAAAATAAACACCATTTTTTTAACCGAAATAAGCTCTATCAGATGTCAAACGAAACACAAAATCCAAAAAAAGCGGCTTGGCAAAGTTGATAAGCAATTTAGGGGTGTTGTCAATTTACTCTAAACCTTTCAAGGAGTGTCTATTTTGTTAGCTATGAAAAGTCGCATACAAAAAAATAAGCGAAAAAAAGCATGTACCTGTCAACCAATCATAGAAAATTAATGTTTTAAATATAACATATCCACTGCTAATTTAGGCTGTTTTTGTCATCTCCAAGTGTATAACTGGAGGCAAGTGAAATTGGTAAAATAGAATAATCAAGAAAGAAAAATTAGAAAGAGAACCGATTTCATTGTTAGAAAGAAAAGATTAAATGTCAAGAACATATATTTTGTTTTGCATCCAGGTGATATTGGTTGTCGTGCTGTGTGCAGTAACAACTCACTCATCTCCAGTTAAGCCTACAGTTAAGAGCTCCGAAAAGTATCCCACTGTCCACTTCAATGTCCACGGTACAGCACTAGTTACATATCATCCTGACGACCCCACAGTGGGTGCAGTATGCGGCTGACTGTGCATTAGTGATGGTACTGATTTTGCACATTGTGAACTTGAGAAAATTTATATTCCTTATGACATGCACTATCAATGGACCTGTCCCTCATCTGGTGGGTGGCACTTTGTCTCCCTTGAGCATTACACTTGGAACAGTTTTGCCACACAAAGATATAACCTATTCACACCTTTCCATAGCCCCAAAAACCATTTGAACGGAAACAGCCATGGTTACTTTGAAGTTGACTGTGATGGGCATGAAGACTTCTCAATTTATATTGACATTCGTAAAAATAGAGTTGATACTTGTGATAACTGTTGAGCATAAGGCCAAAATTTCAAAAATGGGGAGGTGAACTTTTGAAATAAAGGGTGAGAGAATCAATGTGTGCACCCAAATATCTTGACCCCCCAGTTTAGGTCACAAGCTTTCAGATAGAATTTCAAAGTGACATGATGATCTCAAAGAAGGTGTAAAGTTTCCTTTGGGTTTTATTGTAGACGTTGAAAAACTTAACACTCTTTGATTTGTCATCATCTTCAGACGTATTCTGAGTAGCCACTAAGGGTGCAGGGAGTTGTTGAATGATATTGGCAGTTTAAGCTGCTCGTCGTATTGACAAGTCCGGTTACGTTGTCTAGGCAATAATGGATACCTGGATGGATAACATCACAAATACCATGAAAACTACTGTAATACTACTAGACCCCAAACTTGAGGCTAGCAGCTTTTTTCTTGTTTCTTATCCGTAGGAGAAGATTCTTGTTTCATGCCCATTAAGCATGTTTCGATATTTATGCAGTTCATATCAAGATAGAAATGCCCCACATTGACAATAATACACAGTGTACAACGTTTTTTTAAGTCACAACACGCGAAAACCCTTCCTCAAACATGGGCTCCACAGTGAGAATGATAAACAGTGTACCGCTTACGAAAGACATAACATTCACAAGGGTATCATAGCTCACCACACACTTGAAGTAGCTTTCACCATTCATCACACAGGTGGTAAATTCGCTTTATAGTGTCTTTGTTTTCGGACATGAACAAGCCGTAATAGGTCTTATGCTTCTCCTTGCTGTCACAGATCATTTCTTTTTGTTACTTACCAAACATTTTTTTCACCAACCAACTGTTCTTTCAAGAGCGCGTTGTAAAACTGTTAATAATTTTGAATGAATAAGAATTGTTACATCGCTATCGGAACGTTGGCTGTTGCCTCGTTGACCATGGCCTACTTCACATGGAGCTACAAGAACAGTTACGACAGCCTCTTGGCAAAGTACGAAAGTGAGAAATGCTTCTGTAATGCTAATGAAGAAAAGTCATCTGAACCTATTTCCATCAAGCTGGAGGAAGAGGTTACAACCGAGGAAGGCACTTCGTCTGAAGAATAAAAAATGTTTGCTTAATCCTAATATGATACGCTATCTTATCTTTGTATTTGCTGCATGCATCCATGTATTCCTCATAACCAAAATGTTTCCGGTGCGCGAACTCAACGCCTCCGTATTCACCGACTTTGCTTGATTTTAAGATGAACTTTGATCTCGCATCCGCGAAGGGTTTATCTTAAAATTGAATGAGACTTTATTAGATTTGTACCAGTTTTAGATTTGTAATCGAGCGGGGCGAAATGGATCTGATTTGCAGAGCGGATTTATCCAGGGAAGAGCACAATCGTTTCAAGCAAACATAAAAGCAAAAACTATTTTTTAGTTATTCTCAAAGTAGTTCTTGATGTGTTTGTATATCTTAGCTGATATCAACTGCTGTGTCTGTGAGGTGGGATGCTCTCCATCGTACTGGAACAGGTATCCTTTGCAGTTCTCCAATCGCTCCTTCTCGGTGGTGGGGCGGGGACAGGGAAGAGGCTTGTTGTCTTTATCAAGATACTTATTGAACAACTTCTCCCCCTCTGGTCGTTGTTTGTCCTCTTCCAGGAGCTCTTTATAAATTTTTTTGGATGAGATGATTTCGATGTGTTTCTTTTCCCCGAACAAAAAGTTTTTGGGGTCAGAATTAAAGGCAAGTGCGTGAAACTGCAATTCCGTGTTGAAAATTGTATCAATGGCAGGGGCAACCTGAGGGGCACCTGTCTTCTTGTAAACGGCCTCCATCAGAAGAGGGTTGTACATATCCACCACAAAAGCAACATTGGCTTTGGCCACATCATGCATGTCCACAAGGAGTCTGCGTGCATTACCAACATCGTCAGCGGCAACAAAACCCAACAATTCCTGAAGAGCCTTGAAGGTGGTTATTCCCCCCTGTGTGACATTGTTGAAGTTGGAAAGGAGATCGTTTGCCCCACTCCACAGGAAGAAGACATCATTCCCTGTAGTTTTCACAATCTTATTCTCAACGTCTTGTTTGAAAAAGTCCATCTGGGTGGCCACGGGAGGGATATCAACCCAGTCACGGGCGGATACTCCCTTCTTCTCCCCCTCACGCCATTTCTGGGTGATTCCCTTCAAGTCAAAGGGGTTAATATCCCCCTCATAGTCTTTGTGGTAATTACGGAGGGGTCCAACAGTTACTGCAGAGGCCCACGCGTAGTTCATTGACACCTGGAACTTATTCCCAGCCTTGGCCTGCTGTTTGATATCATCCACACACTCTTTCAGGTGGACATACATGCTAGGCAACACAGAAGTGCAGTCTGTGCTTCCCTGCTCTTTGGCAATCTGGATGAAGTACTCGGACCATCCAGCCCCGTTATTGTTGCGGTTTTCCATCAATTTCTGGTAGCATTGTGGACCATAGTCACGATTGGGGCGGGTAAAAGCCTTTCCAGTATAGGGATTCGTGGAAAAGAAGCCATCGTCGAGGAGTTCGTTTGTAATGGGGGCGTTCAGTACATTACCAATGTCTGAAAGAGAGTCACCGAAAACAAAGAGACTGTCAAAGTGGAAAGAGTTCCTGCTGGGACGAGCCATGGAACCAGAGACGAGAAGGAGAGCAACCGCAGTGCTCAATAAAAACAATGCAAAGCCTTTCATTGTTGATTGATTCTTGAAAACAGAAATATGATTTAAACAAGTGATATGTTTTAAGTTTCAAGAAGCATAGAACAAGAACAGAAACATCCTCTCGTCCTCCTCCTACTTTTATACTATTTTTCAAAAGCAGTTCTTTTCAATGTTTTCAATGAAAAACTAAATGTCGTATAAAGATACTCCCATTGTGCCCCTTGTCCGTGTCGTTTCACCTCGGAAGCTGCCACGCATGTAACATGTGCGGCAAGAAATTGATGTCAGGTACTCATTAAATCAATTGGGGGGCTTTTGGAAGTACTATTGTAGTGGTCATTAGGGAATTAACTGTCAAAACTCAAGGTTAAACTTTAGATACACTGCCTCAAGCTGTGTATACGGCATACAGAGGAGAGAAGCTGCCAATCTCAAAAAGAAACAGTCGCTAAAGAATCGTAACTTTGGACAAGGTCTATATCCCTAAAAACCTCTTTAAGACTTAAGAGTGAAGGACGAAACAGGAATCTTTTCATGTAATTTAACAAATTTTAGATCCTTGCATAATTCTGTGTGCTCGACCAATCGCAGGCAAAAGATAGGTTAATTAAGGGGGCTTGGCCTTCCCATTCGGATGCATAAAGGGGGATCTTATGTCATATGTGTACAGTGTACATGCATAGCATAGCTGTAGTTTGCTCGAGAGGTTTGGTTTGCTATGTTATGTATCATCAGCAGGTATAGCAGTTGGCATACAAGTCCTTTAAGACATAAAGCACCACCACGGTTTTTCCTTACAATGTTGAAGGGACCATAATACTTTGGATCAAGCTTAGCAGAAGCGTCGTTATCATAAAGCAACACAGCAGTTCCAGGAAACAAATCATCATTTTTGATCAATCTTCCATTGGAGTAGTATTTAGCCCTTTTAGCCAAAACTTCTTCGATTTTTTCCTTCAAAGCATCTCTGACAACGTTTCTCATTTCCAAAACTCTGTTGTTCAACATGTCAGCATCAGGTTTCAAGTTATCTTCCGGCAAGTTGTTGTAGTTCACAAATTCAGTCATTGTCCTAGCAAACATCACAGCAATAGGAGTACTTCCATGAAAATCTGAAACAGTACTATTCAGTTTGATTTCAATAACCGACAAAAGTGAAACCCAGTCACCAGGAGATCCATCAAGCTCCTTTCGAATAGAAGTTATCAACCTTTTAACACTTGCTTCAGCAATAGAGTTACCTTGTGGATTATAAGGAGTAGAAAACCTTTGATCACAGTTCGTCAATTCCAGCAAAGACTTAACAATAGTGTTCTTAAAAGTAGTTGCATTATCAGATTGCAGCACTCGAGAAAAACTCAAATCTACAAAACAATGGAAACAACTGCTTCGCAAACTCAGTAGAATCCAAAGACTTCAAAGCAATAATCCAAACAAACCGGCTGGCAACATCCACAATTATTCTCACTCCAATGTATCCATCACACATAGGCAATCCAAGCAAGTCGTCCACAGCCATATGAGTACAAGGGATAACTTCCTTCAAACTACATATAAGTAATAGGATGGAAACCCTTTCTAGTGATGTTAAACCTTTGACATGGCCAGCAATTTTTCACATAAGCAATACAGTTATCATGCAAAGTCAATTGTATGAGGACCCCAGCGTTCCTCCAACCTCTTAAACCAGAGACCAACGACGGGAAAACCAAGAGTCATGTTACCTTAATGCACGACTTACAGACGTGCGACAGGGAAACATTTGAAAAATACGAGCAACATTGGAGAGTCTTGAAGGACCATCTCTTTGGCTTTGGTGGACAATACAGAAGTACTCGCTGTGCTGCTTTGCTCTTTGACAAGCTGAATAAACAAGAATTACTTGGAAGCAAGTTTATTTCGAGGAGACTCCATAATTAAAAGGCAAAACAAACCACAGCTTTAGCTTTCATTAATTGTCTTTAGCTTGGCAAATACCTTGGCGGCGACCATTTGATGAGTCTGCGAGGTGGGATGGATGCCATCATATTGAAAGAAGTATCCGCGACAGTTCTCCTTCTTCTGTTCTTCGGTCACCGGTTCAGGACACGATCGTGGTCTATTCTCATCATCAAATGCTAGGTTGAAAATGCGATCCTTCTCCGGTCGAGCTTTATCTTCATCTCGAAGTTCTCTGTAGATGTGATAAGAGGAGATAATTTCTATGCGTTTGTGGTTCATTATATTCCAGGGATTGTAGTTAAAGGCGGCGGCGTGTGCTCTCAGCTCGAGATTGTATAGATCTACCATATAGGGGGCCAGGTTTTCTCCATTCCCTTTGTACGTGGCCTCCATGAACAGCAAATCAAGCATATCCACAACATATACAGTGTTTGTCTTGGAGTGGTCATGTAAATCCCCGAGCAGTCTTCGCGCATTGCCGATGTTGTCTGCGGCTGCCCTTCCGAAGATTTCTTCAGCGGCACTGATCGTATCGGACCATTTACCTGCTGTGATGTTGTGGAAGTTGGCAGCGAGGTCATTGGCACCACTCCAAATAATAAACAAATCATCACCTGAAGGGGAAACACGCTTTTGGTCAACATCCTGTTGGAAAAAGTCCAATTGGGTGGAAACAGGAGGAATATTTTCCTTATAAACTGCGACTGTTTGATCCTTTTCGGCTTGGCAAGAGCGCCACAGGTCGGTGATTTCTCTGAGCGACATTTCCCCGCGGTAGTTGTACAGAAAGCTTCTTAAGGGGCCTGTGGTAAGGGCTGCTGCCCAAGCATAGTTCATCGAGACTTCTGGATGATGTGCCTTGTTCTTTTGCTCCATATCCGCTTGACAATCTGATTGGGATAAATACATGGAAGGCATCACCGAGGAACTTTGAGTAGCGCCTTCTTGTTGGGCAATCTGGATAAAGTATTCAGTCCATCCAGCGCCATTGTTCCACTGCTTGAAATATTCCGTCACATTGTCATGGACCCAAGGCATTGGTACAGTGATTGGTCGCTGGTAACAGGATGCATTGTAGTCCCTGTAAGGACGCTTGAAGTGCTGTTTTGTGTACGGATTGACAGCAAAGAAGCCCTCGTCGCTCAGATAGTTTGTGATTGGTGCATTGATTGTGTTGCCAATGTCTGAAAGGGAATCCCCAAAGAGGAAGAGTCTGTTAAAGTGGAATGGTTTGGCTTTGTGGCTGGTGGGGCGGGCCAAACACAAAGGGAGTACTGTTAACGAAACTAAAATTAGCAAAAGGATCGAGATTCCGAATCTGCTTTTGCTTGAAAACATTTTTTTTTTTCTTTATGTATTGTGATTGTTTGTTTGTCTGTTTGATTGATTAAAGGCTGAAGTGTAAAATAACATTGCTGCTGTTAATGCCAGGCCGTATTTATACAGGAGATGTGAGAAGAGGCTAAAAACCAAATGCTTGAGGCATACAACAAAGACATTGATGGAAAAAAGCTCATTGATTTGTAGGGGGGGGAAGAGAGAAGGGTGATGGAACCCTGCTCCTGACCACGTCCGGAACAGTCATTCTGTGTGCACAGGTCAATGAATCTTAGACTATCGCCTCAAAAGGAGATTGCTGGCTGTGTGTAATGAAGGATGCTGAGGTTACCTGTACCAAGCTAAGAATTGTACATGTTCTAGCTGTATAGTGCCAGTCTGTCTAACCCCTTCATTCAATTCAGTTTTCTTTGGTTTGTTTGACCAATGGCGTGCTTCGGACTTCAACTTCTGGCCAATCATTGGGTCCCCTTTGTTTATAGACAGACCTTAAGGGGATCCAAAGTTAGATGTGCACTAGATATTCTTCCGCTGTCGTCTGTCCATGTTGCTGTAATTTACTTACCCGCGCTTTCTGGAGAGTGGAGTGTAGTGTGTACATAGTAAAGCTGTTTGCCTTTCGGTTTGTGTACGTAGTTCTTATCTCAACGTTTGAGATACAATTCTCCTACCCGTAATGACGAAATACAAGTTATGTAGCAGGTTTGTTTCTTTGTCAGAGAATTTATTATTATCAAAGCTTTAGTTATTCTCAAAGTAGTTCTTGATGTGTTTGTATATCTTAGCTGATATCAACTGGTGTGTCTGTGAGGTAGGGTGTGTTCCATCGTACTCGAACAGGTATCCTTTGCAGTTTTCCAATCGCTCCTTCTCGGTGGTGGGGCGGGGACAAGGCATGGGTTTGTTGTCCTTGTCAAAGGCCTTGTTGAACATTTTCTCACCCTCCGGTCTTTGCTTGTCCTCCTCTATGAGTTCATCGTAGAATGTGCGAGCGGAGATGAACTCAATGCGTTTTTTCTCGCCAAGTACATATTGTTTCATGTTATAGGCATTTACGCGCCATTTGATTCCATAGCGGAAAGCAAGGTCAATGGCAGGCATAATATTTCGGAGATTGCCCATTGAGTATATATAAGGCATTAAAAGAGGGCTGGGTACATCCACAACGAAAGCAACGTCGGTTTTTGCCACATCATACATATTATCGAGGAGTTCTGCAGCATTGGCCACAGTGTCTCGGGCAGCAAAATCGAACAAACGGAAAAGGCCCTCGATGGTAGCCTCACCGCCTTTTACGAGTTTGGAGATGCCGTCAAGAAGATCATTGCCTCCGCTCCAAAGAACAAAGATATCGTTTCCTGTGGTTTTTACGATTTTGTTCTTTACATTGTCCTCAAAAAATTGCATTTGGGTGGACACGGGGGGGATATCAACCCAGTCACGAGCAGATTCACCTCTATTCTCACCCTCAAGCCACTTCATGGTGATTCCTTTTAAGTCATTGGGAGCTAAATCGGTCTTAATAACCTTATTGTAATCGCGAAGAGGCCCTCGACTGACCGCAGAGGCCCACGCGTAGTTCATTGACACCTGGAACTTATTCCCAGCCTTGGCCTGCTGTTTGATATCATCCACACACTCTTTCAGGTGGACATACATGCTAGGCAACACAGAAGTGCAGTCTGTGCTTCCCTGCTCTTTGGCAATCTGGATGAAGTACTCGGACCATCCAGCCCCGTTATTGTTGCGGTTTTCCATCAATTTCTGGTAGCATTGTGGACCATAGTCACGATTGGGGCGGGTAAAAGCCTTTCCAGTATAGGGATTCGTGGAAAAGAAGCCATCGTCGAGGAGTTCGTTTGTAATGGGGGCGTTCAGTACATTACCAATGTCTGAAAGAGAGTCACCGAAAACAAAGAGACTGTCAAAGTGGAAAGAGTTCCTGCTGGGACGAGCCATGGAACCAGAGACGAGAAGGAGAGCAACCGCAGTGCTCAATAAAAACAATGCAAAGCCTTTCATTGTTGATTGATTCTTGAAAACAGAATCTTGAAAGAGATTTATATTTAGTTTAAGAATGTTTGATACAAAAGCACAGGAACTCATCGTGCATTCTGTCGGTTTTAAGCCTTCTGTACAAAGAGGTGTGACTGAAACACAAAGAAGAGACGTTTGTGTACAATACATGTTCAATAGACAGACCACAGATCCGTAATGGTGGTTACAGTAGAAAGAGGTCCCCAAGTCCAAACCACCCTTCACTTTACGATGGCTTTATAGGAAAATCTGTTTGATTTTAGTTTTTAAACAACAAATAACAATGCAAATTTGTTGCTGAGTTTCTTTATTTAGACAAAAAGTCTCTTTTACTTAATTTATAAGTAACTGACCAATCCTGGATGGGAGAAATAAAGACAATCTTCCAAGACCGTCAAAAACCCAGATTGATTTGTACAAAGGCCGGGTTTTGATTGACCTACATAGCAAAATGAACACAACTGTTGTGACGTAATTCATCAGGTTGGTTATGTTGAAGCATTGATCCAATCAGCAATGGGATAAATGCACACAATTTATAAAAAAAAAAGGTTTGTGCTTTTTTTAAAAGCAGCAAGTCAGAGAGATTTGTAGCATGTAGAGTACAGTTTAGATGAGTTTGTACTCTACGTAGCACATCCACAGCTTTTTGCGAGGCTTTTTGCTTTGCAAATTGCAAATCGGTGTTTTTGAAACAAGAAAATAGCTACAACGCATTCACCGACTTGCTCTGGAACAGTGTGGGTCCTCAGGAAAAGACTCTGGTTTGTATAAGCATGAGAATGAATCATTTAGACGGCACGTATATCTTTTAATCAATTTGTTCAATTACATAGTTTTACAGTGTTGGATGTCCATTATTGTGAGAGTTATTTGGTGACTGATGTGAGCTTTGATTGCCTCTTGGCTGATGTTCCTGAAGTCCCCCAGGAGGGCTCATGTAGAGCGGAGACACCGCATTCATCTGATTAAATTCAGGACTTGTAGGAACGTACAGGCCAGGAGATGCATTTCGATTCGAATGAGTGGGGCTGTGGTGTACCAGTGAGGCGCGGTGTACACTTCCTTGCATATTTCCATGAATGCTCGGGACGGTTCCAGGGAAAAGTGCTCCGTCTGTTCCTGGTGACCCAGCAACGATCCCCGTATAGGGCATTCCTGTTCCACCCACACCATACTTTGCAAACGTTCCCGGGTGGCCAGGTGATGAAGATGGGACCGTACCACTTTCCGGAGACATAGAACCCATATTAAAGGATTGTTCAGTCATGGGATTCAGCTGGTGGTGCTGCTGGAGGTAGACAGATGAGGAGGACGAGGCCGATGTGACAACAGGGGCAGACGTTGCCACTCCATAAGCATTTGGGGATTGTACATTTTGTGATGGAGTATGTATCACGCCCAGGTAAGGCATACTATCCCCGCTACTCAAACTCGCATTACTTTCTCTCGGCATTTGTCTACCAGCCGATGCAGATCCAGTCAGTTGCCCACGCAGAGAGGTTTTCCCAGGTCCATATGTATTGGAAGATGATCCCTCATTACCTACCGTAGAGGCACAGCTTGCAGGGCTATTGGCTAAATACTGTTGCCCTGAATTGCTACCCCGATGAATGGGCGGTGGGTCCGGAACAGTCCAGTCATTAAGCATCTTGACAATTTCTAGGTGCCCCCGTATTTCTGCTATTTTGCTCGCATTGCGCATAAAATGATCCTCCTCACGTCTGTTTACACGTTGAGATAAAAGATACTGCACAATCTCAAACTGGCCATCTTTTGCAGCAAGATATAGGGGAGTCACCCCTTCGTCATTATGTGCATTCAAAACCGCTTGCCGTACCTTTGAAGGCATATTAGACGCCAGAATATCTAGAATAACAACATCTCCGATAGAGCAGGCCCAATGAACAGCATTCCACTCTTTGTAGTCCTTCAATTTAGGATCTACGATGGTGCATCCCGTTGAGCCAGACTCTGAGCTTAATTTTGTCATAAGATATTCCACTACATCTGCAGCGCCGTACTTGACTGCTGTAATAAGGGGGCTACTACAATCTCCCTTATCCTGTACATTCATATTGACAAGAGAAAGCTTTCTTCGATCACCTGCGTCTTGGTCGCTTACCGCAGATACGGCCGAGGCGTACCCGACCAACAACTCCAACATATACACTTCGTTAAACGTACAAGCTTCATGGATTGCGGTACTTCCTCTGTTGGTGGTTTGAGTAACATCTAAAATGGCTCCCGGGTAGCGAGATGCAGTTTCCAGAATAAGCTTAGCCATGGCATAATCATTTCGTCGAACAGCAACGTACAAGGCAGTTTCCCCATCATCATTGCACGGGCTTAGCAAAGCTGCACACTCCGTAGCACTGCTTCCCGCTGCTTTCAGAAGCATACTGGCACTATTAAAGTCACCCATTTCAACAGCAATCATCAACGGTGTGTATTTTCTGTGTTCAATAAGCTTTGATATCTGTTCCTCACTCAAATGCGCTATAGTATTGCCGTCACGTTTTGTTTCGGGTGAGTTATCGTTCAGAAATTCACCAAAAAGAGCATCAGTCGACACATATGCATCCCCCGACATCTCCTGTTTTACTCGCTTCGCTGGGCCATTGTTCGAATAATCCTGGCCCTGCATATCCTTCATCATCATCATCGAGTCTTTAGACGTCCCAAATTGATTCACGTCATCCCCGCCACCTTCGCTCGCTGTTTGGGCCTTGCGCTTACGGTAATAAAATACACCACAGACCAGCAATGCCACAACAGCAACTCCAATCCCCACCCCAAGACCAATCGCCAGACCATGACCATCTCCGGAGGAATTCATTGGGCTATTGGCAGATGGGTTGTGTGGCCCAGGGCCTGGAATAATAGGTGGACCGAACAGTGGTAACACTCCCTTAATAAACCAGAACACTTTCATATAGTCCTGGAAGTACATAAATGCAGAAAGTTCCGTCGTAAAATTGGTAGCAGGGGGGCGTGATGGTGTGGTGTTCACAAACATCTCGTCCATCGCCAAGTTCTCAATCTTTGGCATCTGCACCATATTAGATGTCTTC
Organism: Ichthyosporea sp. XGB-2017a; assembly: GCA_002811675.1. Taxonomy (NCBI): domain Eukaryota; class Ichthyosporea; order Dermocystida; genus Chromosphaera; species Chromosphaera perkinsii. Next base: position 10,167 of record PDIM01000066.1, on the reverse strand, counting down.
GCCGGAATAACAATAAATATTAAGGTCAAGAAAGTGGCATTGGGCACAGTAATGCTCCCGCCATTGAAAGACGAATCATCCGAGAGGTTTTTGATCGTACTGTTCGACACAGGTGGATAAACGGATAGATTGGGGTCCGCTGGGGCATATTCCCTGTTATTTTTGAAATCCTTGTTGGCAAAGATACTCGTATTAGTCACAGCCAACAGATACAACGGGACAACAACACCATTCGCCGCCCCTGAGACATACGCCATCACAGCGGCAGAATTAGCCATAAAATATTCATACTCTATCTGCACATTCATTTGAAGAATCCCCAAAAAGTTATTGATGTTACCCGTATAGATTGCACCTCCGTGATAGTCGTAAACAGTCGGGAGAAAATAGTCCCGTAGCATATCCTTACTGGGGTCATATCCCGGGGCGATACTATCCGTATCCCACAGCACTCCTCCCTTCCCCCATGCACTGCAGTCCATCCCATCATAGCCACACTGCACCACATTACAGTCCTGGTCACACACTCCGTCCCAATACCGCTGCAGACACGTGGCCGGGCAGGGCTCCATGCACTCCTTCTCCGCCTGTAGCGTGTCTGGATCCGTACTGGGCGTCTCCCCAATGTCCCCGTTGGCCTGATAACAGGACGGCAGCCCCACAGAGAGGCGCAGGAGATTCACCAGTGAATTGGGATCCTCCTGTGTGGTCTTATTCGCCGCCGTGTAGTTGAGATGCGGCTTCCTCTGGTCCAGATACGCGGCCCCACACGACTCCACGGTGCAGGTGGAGATGCCAGTTCTGTTAAACACGGGGACATACGGGGAGTAGTTAAAGTCTGGTGGCGGTGGCTTAAACGGGCTCCCTGACTGTAATGGTGTTGGTGCACCAGGGCCGTGATAGATCCCTCCCCCTCCCCCCACTCCCTCCACACACACCACACCAGTCCATGCCACCAGTATCAGTGCAGCAGTACAGCACCATATTGCCCTCTTCATTTGTGTTGTCTGTCTTTTATCTCTCTTTGCCTTGAGCTTTGATTAACCCCCACCCCTTCCCCTTTTTTGTCTTTTAAGTCTTTGTAGCTTTTTCTGCTTTCTTGCTCTTTTTTCTCTTTTTTTTTTCTTTTGTGATTCCTTTCCCAACACCCCACTCAAAAGAAAAAAAAAGAAGAAGAAAAACA
>PDIM01000065.1:0-22134 GCA_002811675.1 Ichthyosporea sp. XGB-2017a | reverse complement strand
GGTATAAAAGCGGACCCTCATCCCCGAATTTCCGAAGTTTAGAAATTAATTTTAGTTTGAACAAATTAGATTTGTAAATCTTGAAATATCTTGAACTCTTGGAATAAATCCTGAATCCTCGAAACTTCAGTCTTGTTACAGTCTAGTCTTTCCTGGCCGGGCTTTCTGCATGCTCATGTTCTGCAAGAGGACGAACAGTACGTACAGAAGGCCGCGCCCTGCGCGCCCGTACGCAGCTTCGACTTATATTCATTTTGTATCAATCCCCAGCTGTATTACATAATTAAAGACCCAATATATAATAAATATATTTCCGGCCTTAATTCGCCAGGCCGGCCTTCGCGGCGCGATCGCTCATATCTTTTTTACTATACATGACGTCTTTTTAAATTTAACATTATTATAATCCCTCTAATTCCCTGCAGGCCATCGATCTTTCCCAGCTATATTATGATCAGCCAGGGTACTATATTGGTTTTGCCAGCTCCCCAGCTCCCTGAATGAGGGGGCAGGCAGCAAATATATAATTATAACAGTACCACTCGAGCCTCGATATATATATAATTAGAGACTCTAATTGATTCGTTCTTACATAATCAAGTCTGATCCGCGAAGTACGTACTGGGACTTATAATACAATTATAATATGGAATAAAAGCAAGACACCCAAAACAAAAAACATAAAATAACGGATGCCTTTATAATTAAGTATAATGATTCTGTTTTCAAAAGACACACACAAGCAAATCGGCCGATAGTTACAGGATACTTTATTTTCCTTTGTGATTCTAAACACAGCTACTTACACACGTTGAGCAATGCCGGCTGTCGATTTAGAATAATTCCAAAAGACTATATAGATGTCAAGTTACTACTCGATTTACTCATACAGTGTTCGAAAAACAATAAACAATTGCATGCTCGACGTCTGCTCACATCCAATTTCAGACTCTTCCTTTTCTTTGATATAACCTCATGAATCCTCACTACTAGTTTTTCGATAGTCAATTCTGCCTAATTCCTCTCGGTTCTTTTCCTATAGTCAAGCCCTCGATCAATACATATCATAACATTCCAGAGTTCTCATGACACTTTCCCACATTCCTTCTCCATGGCTACGGCGCTTCGAGTTCCATGCTAATATAACAGGCCTAGGGGAACTTGCACCTAAAATAAACTTGTGATAAATTCTAATTTCATTTTCATTTTGTGTCAAGGGTTTCGTCAAGGTTTCAGTTTTCGTCAGCCAGCCACCTAATCGATTTCTAGCTTGATAGTCAGTTCGGTCCAGTTCTTCCAGTTCCCTTGAATCACGTCTCATAATTTCCTTTTCATCTTTGAATCGACAATTGTATGTGTAACCCTACTCGCTACATTCTCTTCATTTGGCACTTCCTTTCATTTTGCCGGGTGGCTTGCTTACATGGAAGCATTATTCTGTCCAAATACTAATTAAGAACTCGATCTTCAGTTAGAAAAAAAAATATAATATATAGTCATCTATCACCGTACTGATATCAATTGCTTATATCCAAGCATTGTGCCCTCCCTCTCCAACGGCCAGCACGGAGCTAGCACTAGCTGAACTAGCGCAGTCAATCGCGAATAAATCGCGGCTCGCGACGGTCGGCTGCGACGTACCAACCTCATCATGATGCACTATTGGGTCCAAAGCTGGTGCAGTCGATGACGACGTGCCCGAGGGCGCTGACAATATCGTAGTGCATGAGCTAGACGACGTCTGAAATACAGGCTCATCATCATCATCAACTTGTGCAGATATAAGCACTGGGGGTTCTGTAGGTACACGGCCGCGGTAACTACTTACGTGATGTTTGCTTATATTCAAATTCTTTCCCCCATCATTAGAAGTCGCTGTACATGTGGAAGCGGTACGCGGTATACGTACATTATGTGCCGAATTGGCTTTGCATGCACATGTAGAGGAGCTAGCTCTAGGGGATGAATTCGTCTGCAATGAGCGATTGGCCATGGAGGGGAGATCAGACGTACAGTTAATTTTGAAAGGGCGCCGGTTCGGCCGGGTCGGACCGTCGTCGACACGGACGCGACGGCGTTTCCGGGAGTTATTCACATCAGCAACGCTTTCACCAGTCGATTGAACCCGGTCGTGGAGAGGCACTGCACCCGCTGCGCCACCAACTGCAATTCCTCCTTCCTTCGCTACGTGTTGATCAGCTTTCCCTCGCGCTGAATGTACAGCACTCCCATATTCCACCTCACTGCTGCCTCGAAGTATCAGTTCATGGGTGGTAGCACGATTATTTGATCGCAAAACCCCAGCCAATTCACCAGTAACACTGGAACTTCTATGCCCTATTTCGGTAGTACTTGCGCTTGAAGTGCACAGTTTTGGGCCACGGAAAATTCTTTTACCATCCAGGCAGTTTAAGTCTGGGAAGTTCGCAGCAATAATTTCTTCATAGTCGGGTCTCTTAGTTATAGGATTTCCCTTTAGATTTAAGTTGCGCAACAGCTTCAACTTTCTCAAATGCATAAGACTTTCTATGCTGCTTATTTGATTTTTCCCCAAATCGATTATGCGTAAACCCTTAAACCCTTCAATACACTCCGGAACAACTTCGATGCCATTGTTGCATAAACGAAGCTCACACAATTCTTGTTTACTAACCATATCGTTTAGCCATCCCAGACTTTTGATCCTATTGTTACTAGCAGATAATTTCTTGAGTTCTTTCAACGACTCAATTCCCTTCAAATCTTCAAGCTCATTATCGGATACAACGACGGTGTTCAGTAATGGGCACGTGTGAAATAGCTTGGACAAATCTTTTAACTTATTCTTATTAACAACTAAAGCCTTCATTACTGTTGGGCCCTCGAATTCGCACACACTGGTCAACTGATTATTAGCAGCGTTTAAAGTGCACAGGCGATGCAGTCTTTTCAGACAATCAATATTGTCCAACGCATTATCACTTACATTTAACCAGGTAATGTTGGAGTTAACACTTATGCCAGCAAGATTTGCAATCTTATTACCTGATAAATTTAACTTTCCTAAATTTTTCAGCTTAGACAAATTGGCAACATTTTTAATTTGTTTGTTCGAAGCAACAATCTCAAAGATTTTGGTGGGATCACTTTCTCGACACCTCTTTAAAATAACCTGTGCGTCAATCTTCATTATTGATTGCCTTATACTTCCTCCCTTCCCCTTTCTTTTTTCTTAGTATCTGTTCACAAAACCTACAGACTTTATTATGTAACGCACTTATAGATAGATGGCCTCATGATCAGCTGGCCATGGCTTGGTAACTCACATGGCCCTCCCCTAAACCAAGGGCAACAATTATATTACCACGTGTGCTTAGCCCGCGTGCAAGGGACACTATAACTCTATAATTCAGCACTACTGTACCTTGGTGCCTAAAGTCCCCAAAGGGCAGTGTTGTCCTGTCTTTTGCAAGCCTGGTACCTTCCCTTGCTCGTCAGAGGGCGTTCTTACTCCCATTTGTCGTCAGATTGAGATGACTTCCAACTGACTTCAAACTGCTCTCTAGCTCTTTCTGTAGCAATATCATCGTGTCTTTATTCAAAATAAAAGGATTTTGGCATAGAATTTTAAACAACGCCATCAATAATAAAAATATAATAAACTATACAAGTGATCAACTAACTGCAAATATGCCTGTCTGCATTCTTGAAAACCCAGGTGAAAACCCCGCCCCAAAGGTTCCTTTTAACTAGCCTGCAGTGGTTGAAGAACGTCCATACACCCTGTCCCACTCTCAACAACTCTTCCCAAAACGAGGCGCGAGGAGGGAGATGCTAATGAATCAACTTCTCCATACAGCGACGAGCTTTTGAGAAAACTCATGGTGGTTTCGAAGCTCATCTTTAAGAAAGGAGACACATTTGAGCCAATACCTATACGATTAAATGGCGTGTACCCTCCACCGAATGTCATGTAGTCAGCTATCAGGGTAAGGTGACGCCTATCAACTCCGATACCATAAACTTTAAAGACACCAGCCACTTCGTTTACAATAGCATTCCGAGCGGCTTCTACGCCATAGGTCCTCAAAATGGCATGAATATCATTGGAGTACAGGTTATTCACGTCAATAACACTAGGATAGTTCCAAGCAGCTCGAATGTTGACACCTTCAGTTGATAGAGTAACTTTTCCACCCCTTTCTTCTCTGTTCACTAAGCAGCGCGATATACCAGGTGTAGCTTTAATAACAGCAATCTTGGCTACTTTCTCAATAATAGATGTCAACAGCAATTTGCGAGAATTGGCAGGGAATTTCAAAACTATCTCGCATCTATTCGCCTTCTGATCAAACATATAGTCCTCAATATACACACTGCTACATAACACATCTTGAATTCTCTTGCTCGAACGAATTGACTTGCTAATTTTCTGGGGTGCACTATCCACAAGTTCATTATCAAGGTCCATTTCCTCAGTATCAGAAACCTGCTCAACGGCGTCTTCATCTTCAACGAGTTCTTCATCGTTTTCGTACGAGACATTTTGTTTTGACCGCACCCGACCAGACGTCCCATCCTCCTCGTTAACTTGCACATCATCTTCATCGCCATCTTCTTCATCATCACTTGACACACTACCTTTGCTTTTCCCCGTGCCCATTTCAGTATCATCATTACCGGTTTCTTTTTCACCTTCAAGAGATTCCTGCATGGCCTTGACAGCCCTTCCAATATTTTTGATCACTTTCTTGTCGGCCTCTTTCATGGTTTTGAGAATTTCTAGGATTAGCCTTTTAGTAAATCTATGCTCAACGGATCTCAAAATTTCTTCAAAGGTCAACCCATATTCTGATGAAAACACGGATTTAGGAACAAAATCCAGCTTTACTCTGTATCTTCGATTTCTCGCTTTTGTGGAGTAATCAGGTTTTGTAAGGGACTCGACAACTGTGGCCTCTTGTAAAACATCAGCAACACTAAATTTAGTAAATGCTCGTTTAACCCCCTCTACCTGTTTCAAGGCTCCATCAGTGGAAAGGACTGGCAAACTCATCAAGGGAGTCTTGATAGATGCACTTGCAGTCATCAAAATTTCACGCAAACGAGGAATACCGAGTGTTACATTCACAGCTCCAAACCCAGCTAAATGAAAAGTGTTGAGCGTCATTTGGGTTGAAGGCTCCCCCACTGATTGAGCACCAAGAAGTCCAACAGCCTCACCGGGTTCTGCGAGCGAACGAAGATACTTAAGATGCATCATTGTACGGAATTTGTCAGCATCAATACCCTTTTGATCAAGGTAAGCTTCATTTTTTTCCACAAATGCCGACACTTCGTTATGAAATCTCTCCGAAACAGATCCCAGATACATATCTGGGCGAAGATGCGACAAAACTGGATCATTTCTTGTGGGCTTACGAAGAGCTTTATCCATTTTTCGACTTGCCTTTGTAACATTCAAAGCACTCAGAGCAGCCTTTGGATTTAGCTTCATCAGGAACGATTTGTAGTTATCAGCCATAAAATTAAATTTCTCCAGAAATGTGACTTTTGTAACATCGAGTGAGTCTTCTCCATAGTTGAACTGAATTACTGATCCATCATCGTCTCGCACCGTCATGTCATAATGAACTCGCATACCTTCCAAATGCTTGATCAAGCAACGCTGAAGGTATCCTGATCTACTGGTTTTGACGGCCGTGTCAACGAGACCCTCTCTTCCTGCCATACAATGGAAAAAATATTCTTGGGGCCTGATACCAGTTAAAAATCGATTCTGGACATACCCTCCAGCCCTCGCACTGTGATCAAACGGACGAAAAGAAGGCAATGTTTTTCCGCTAACCATTGTTGGTACTCTTTTACCCTCCAACTCCTGTTGCCCAAGCAAACACGATATTTGCGAAAAATTCACATTGCTTCCCTTGGCACCAGAAAGAGTCATCAACGAGAGGTTATTATGCGGAAACGGTTTTAATTGTCCTGAAGGAAGACACGAAGAGATAACTTGTGAAGTCAATTTGTTCAAGCAACCTTTCATGGCATTATCCAGGCCAGTTGTTTCGTCTTCATCGCGAAATACTTTTTCCATGTTACGTTTAAGGGTTTCCTCATCATTGGGATCATCCTGTTTTACAAATTTTGCTGCCTCAATTTTTCCGCAAACAAGTGATTCTTTAAGAATATCTTTTCGTTCAATATCTGCACTTTCCAGAAGCACCATATCATCTAGCCCACAGGTGAAGCCTCTATATTGCAAATATAGGGTAAAAAGTCGACCGAGAGCTGTAAGCAATTTCCCGGCCATGTTGGAGCCATACACTTCATACGCGGAGTGCACAAGGCCAAATGCTGTTGCGCCAAACTGACTTTTGTCAAGAATCCCCACAAGCAGTTCTCCATCACGAACAATAACATCTCCTTCCTCACTGTTCTTACCCCATGACGAAGAGGGAACTTTGGTCTTACTGGTACAATTCAGAGCGATTTCACCATCGCAAAGATTCTTCAAAACCGCAGAAACCAATTGCTTACCAGACCATAGCATTTTCGGCTTTATAATACAAGGAGTCGGAACACTTACACGCTTTGAGTTGTCAGGAAGGGCACCGTAAAGCAACTGAATGAATTGCTCGCGATGAAAATACGTATCCCTACAGGTCATTACGGTACCCGCACCTACATGATCTTGGATCAAACCCCTCAAAGGCTTCCCACTAGTAGGAACAAGGTACTGGTTATCAGTATTGGCAATAGTATACGCCTCTGCACGAGCAAGTTCACTCTGCGGAAAGTGTACATTCATTTCGTCACCATCAAAGTCAGCATTGTACGTATTACAATTAGCATAATGCATACGAATCGTTTTTTCACCCGGCAAAACTCGGGCTTTATGGGCCATAATACTCGGTTTATGCAAAGTTGGCTGCCTATTGAGAAGGAGCGCATCGCCGTTGCGCAAATGGCGGTATACTTTTTTGGGTTTCCAGGAGGCACCCCCAGAAGCAGGTGTCATTAATTGATTTGCAAGAGCAATTCGCCCTTCCCTATTGAAATTAATCAAGGCAGAGAGTGTGCCATTTTCATGCTCAACATGTGTGGCTCCAGGATGAACATCAGGTCCATTAATCACAGCTTGTCTCATTTCTTGATGATTCCACTGGTTTACAGGTTCAGGATATGTAAGCTTCGTTGCAAATACGGTTGGAATACCAATCTCATCAGTGTCAATGTATGGATCTGGCGATATAACAGACCGTGCAGCATAATTCACACGTTTCCCCATCATGTGCTTCCGAAATAAACCCTCTTTCTTTTCTAAAACCTGCCTGATTCCAACCGGAGGATCTTTGCCATCGTTTGTATTCAGGGTGCTGTCCATCAGCGAGTTGACATGCACCTGCAAATCAATCCAAGCATTAATCAATGAGGCAAAATGAGAGTTCTTTGGAGTCTTTTCATTATCTTTCTCTTTGGTTTGCTTCTTCAATTCAAGTAGCATAACATTTGCCTTCAAAATTTTTCCCATATTTATGTTTTGGGCATTTTCAAACACTTGATCTTGCATTTTAGAGGGAGGGCGAAAACGGGAGGGTGGAACTGGAATTACTTCAAGGAAAAACATATTTGGATCAGTGACAAGTTTCTTACCATCCCCACTGTATGATAAACATCCAAAAATAAGCCGCAGTACCCGTCGTTCCCGCTTCCAAAGAAGTTCCATGTGTCGTTGCACTTGCAAGGGAGTTAGAAATACTGCCCCCCTGGCACTTCCTGCCTCCGCCTGCTTTGGCTTTTGGAGGGCCTTGATTCCTTCTTGGGCAGCTTCTTCCTCAATTATTGATTCGCTATCACTAACCTCCTCTGCTTCGGAATGGTCCTCGTACGTAGTTTTTTCGGACTTTTCGCTACTAAACAGAGCTTCTTCATCTGCATTTCCGTTCTTAGCCATCATTACCTGTCGATATTTTTCCGGCACTGGCATTTTAAAGATTTTAGCACTTCCATCCCTTCGAAGTGACGGAGCATACCCATGGCAATTAGCACACCTTTTAATAGTGCATGTATGTTTCAGAAATTCGTTGATTGCTTGACCCCGGTACTCGTGAATGTGCTTTGTTAACGATATACCACCCTTGTTCACATTCCCGGTAGAAAGCCCAGCATTTTCCATTTTTCTAACATAATACGCGTCCATTTGCCTAACCTGCTCGTCTACATCAACCTTTTCTTTGCTCATTCCTGCCCCCTTTTCCTCCTCCACGTCTAGAGAAGGGTTAGCCATTTCGGCATCAAGATCCATGGCCTCTGACAATAGCCCAGCATCTAAAAGCTTCAACTTTATCTTTAGTGCATGCACACGGCTTTGTGGAGCTTTAAGATGATGACAGTAAAAACATGTGGCCCTAAGTAACTGGAACATCGAAGCAAAGTATATGGGATTATAAGTCACAAGTGCCAAGTCAATATATCCCATATGACCAGGACAGCTTGTGTAATTCAAAGAGCATGTCGCGCAACTAGAGATTCCAAAAAAAGCATTGTTTTTACTTTAGCTATACTTCCTTTTCTCAAACAGCCCAAAACGAAAAAAATATACTTACATTTCATCCCTGTCCAACGGTCCAAGGGCAGGATCATACAACCCTCCTTTTGTCGGATGATTAAGATTATCCAGCAAAATGGGATTTGTAATTTTCTTAACACTCAACTTGCGAATCTCTTCACTGGTATAGAGCCCGAAGGAAACCCCAGTGATCTGTCTACCAATGGCAGGCTGATCGTCCATATTTCAGCAGAAAAACTAACAATAAATTCTAACAAGACACTAACTACAACGAAGTAAAACGGTAATCACGAAACACGCCACAACCAGCCACTGACCGAGAAAAAAAGCGCAATAGCCCCAACACGAAGTAAGCCTCTTGTTCAAGTACGCTAATCACTGCTAGAATGGTGACTTTAAAGCTTCCTCAAGTAAAAACAGTCTCTTCCTTCAGCTTTGCGATACCTCCACGCCTGGATCCGCTTCTATCATTCACTGATTTGTGTCCCTGTCTTCCCGTCTAACAGCCTGAGCTAGACAAGTCGTGTTCGGTGTCTATAGGTGTTCCAGGGGGGGAGAAGGGTCCATGGACCATGTGGAGGGAGGGGCCTGTAGCTATGTAGTAAAGGACAAGAGGAGAACTACACATGCATGTACATAAATAATATGTTATAACGTGGCCCTCATTATTATCCAATTCACATGGCCCCCTCCACGGCCCCTTTCCCCAATAATCCCACGAGGGACCCAATATTTAGCAGCTCCAACTCCCATAACCCTCAATGGCTCATGATCAGCCACTCAAGGAGCTCCTTGTGGATCCTGCTGATGCAGGTTTCAAAAAATAGGAGAGCGGGAGAGGCGCCCTGGCCAATGGCCATGCAAGGCCCAAGGGACCTGCAAAGGGACCAAGGAGCGGTCCTTGGAGCTCCTAAAATAATTGCTTGGACTGGTCACTCAAGGAGAACCCTAATTCTAAAGACCCAAGGAGCTTGAAAGACCTCTAAACGCAAGGCTAAAAATCGGATCGCTCGCAATATTCTCCTTTAGGGTTATGTGTAGCGGGGCAAATCCCGGGAGCTACCATAGGACGCCCTAAAAGTGGATAGCAAGGAGTAATTAGGAGGAATCAACAAGGAGATACGGAGGTACCAAATAATTTTCTCCCCCTGCTGCCTGTAGTCTGTACTGCACACTCAAACACCCTCCCCAGTCCCCACAGGTGAAGGCACAACTCCTCCACTTGCACCTTAGTAGAGACTAGCGTCTAGATCTGTGAAGCATGCAAAGTAGAGTAGATCCTTGGACTGCCTATCACTTACACTTTCCATAATATAATAGCTTTAGTGAGTAGACCCTCTGATTTTTTCAGACAATCCCCTCAGACTCATGAGGTAAACTGCTCTTGCAAATCATAGCTATAGATAGAGTGCCATATTTTTTACGCAAGCACGCACCGCCCTTTTAATTGGTCAAACGTCTCCCCATACTCTCATCCCCGTTTTATATTCGAGTCTCTCTTATGCCCGTCCTTCACTCCCTTACAACGAAGACATACTGATCGGAAACTTTTGTATTCTGCTGTTTTCTGTTGCGGCGCTAAATTCGAAAATCGGGAAAGCCTTATTTAGCTTTCCTTGCCAAGTGCATTCTTCAATGGAGCATCATAGCACGCCGTTTGAGTAGCGTATAGAGACACTTTATGCACCAACTTAGATGAATGAGCCAAAAAGGACCATCGTGTCCTTGCAGGAGCTGTCTTCGTTGGCCTTACTCCTTAGGGTTGTTGCCGAAGTGACTGCCACGGTTTCTAAAGGCATCAGTGAGATTAGATCGCATGTCCCATGTGGTCTAGCGAAAGTCCCGCTGTCTGTTGCTCAAGAACTTCTTGCTCGCTGGTATGGCTGGGGAGTTAGCCCCGCTGCCCTAACTTCGCTTGTGGCTGAATGGCCAGCCTCAAACGCCCAGTGGCTTCTGCTTCCACCTCCCATAGTGGTGTTGGATGCTATTTTGGGGCGTCTTACTGAGCCTCCTTTAGCATGGACTAATCTATCTCCCCGTGTTTCTACTTATCCTTGTCTTTCTGAGCCTAACTGTTTTTCCCTACGGGAGGGGGCGTGGGGCGACCTGATTGCATGGTCAAGTGCTGCTGGACAGGAAGGTCACCAGATATGGCAGAGTGAGCAATGGGGCCTTCGCTCCCCATGTCTGTTATGGGCCGGGCTATTGGGACTTATAGAAGGGCTTTTGTACAACCAGGAAGTGGAGAAGGTAGACTTTAGCCAAGGGATGAAATGCTTACAACTTCTTCGTTGGGAACCTAGCTTGCTCAATGAAGATTCAGTTGAGGTGGTTAGCCCGGGAAAGATGAATCTATCCTCCCCCTTAGCCGCTTTCAGAAGAGTATCGAGAGAGCTAGTGTCTGTGTGTACCCGCAAAAAATGGGGGGATCAAAAACTGCGTATGAATGCCTTTGTGAGCTGTCCAGAAGATATGCGTAGACTCTCAGCAATGTTTGTGAAGGCTGGGGAGTACGTTGATATAGAGGAATTGGATCTACGAAGAGAGCCAGAGGAGGCTAGTTGCTCTGAACTCGACTTTTGGGAATTATTGTGTCAAATACCGTGGAGAATGTCCAAGGTAAAGAGCATATCCGTCACCGTAGAAGTATTTGATGAATTGTCTATTCAGCCTTTGGCACTGTGTGTGGAGGCAAATCGAGCAAATTTAACTGGGATCAAGCTATCTGTTGATGGTTTATGGAACGTTTCCCAATTGCAAATGTTCTGTGAGAAGCATTTGGATAAACTTGAAAAGTTAACCCATTTGTCTGTGGTGTCTTTACACACTTCAGTGCAAGACCGACTGTCCTGGTACCAGAAAAACAAGAGTATTAAAAACCAGTCGGCTATAACACTAGAATGTCCATTGCGAATGAACTGTTTTCAGCATCTGACTTCGTTTTCACTACTTAACACATCCATTGATGCCATTGATTTCTGTCATATTATTAACTTATTACCGAAAGATATTTTAACCAACCTGCACATCGGATTCAATAATAATCAGCGGCGAAATAGCTATTCAACGCCTATGTATTTAGGGATTATGTATCGTTATTCAACCGCACTTAAGAATTGCTTAGTTGAGAGTAAACAGCAAACCACCAAAAATGGTCACGGAGAATCTAAAATCGAATTTAAAAATTGGCGGTTAAAAGCTTTGACAATTTCATGGGACGTATACCACTGTTTGAGTGGGGAAGCAACGCGACGTCGCCGACGTCGTGCAGGCGGGAGGGAAACATCTAACGCAGGTGCTACCGAAGAAGGCTCGCTGACGGCGTGTGCTTTCTCCTCCATCACAGCCAATACTGCTGAGATTATTGGTTCCCAAGTGGATAACCTTCGGTGGTTAGAGTGGGAAGGAATTTGCTGGTGTAGTGGATGCTCAAATAAGTTTAAGCACGGTGTGGGTTCAGCCCTAAAGCTAGAATATGCTTCTTTTCGATTTCTAATGTCGATGTCGCCCAATCCTGCTATGAAAGTTTGTTTTGATAACGAACGACTGGTCCCTTTGTTGATGTTCGCCATGCTTGATAATGTGTTGGAAACCATATGTTGCAATCAGTATTTACGTCATGCTCCCTTGACTCACAGTAACGGCTCTGTAACTCAGTTGGACCATGAATCTAGAGCCCTTTTTGAGTCATCACATCCCAACAATGTATGCCCTTCCATGGGACGACTGTGCATGCTTGCTGTCAACTGGCGGGATCATGGTAGCTCTGATAGTAGTTCGCGGAATATAGACAATGCCCGACTATACTTCCAACTCAAATACCCATATCTCACACTTTTTGCGGATTGCCCCTCCAAAACGTTGACTTCATAGTGTATTATTGCGTTACTAACACAATAAAGTAGAATGGCATACAAGCATAGTTATATCTACTTTATGCATAGACAAGAACTCTCAATTCTGTTCGAGTAATTGAGAGAAAGCGGTTTGCCCCATTAAAATATCCACCTGTGTTGTTTTTTTTTTCGGAAGATAGGAGGTGAGAAAACAGTACCATGTGTATTGAAAAGCCCCAAGCTCAAAGCTAAAGTCTGCAAGGCCACTGTCCATCGCCAGGAACTTCAATCTTCTCTCCGTTACCTCTCAACTTTCTGTGGAGCAGCTGTTGGTTTGAGCTGTAATAGGTGACCGTGGTCACTCCTAGAGAGGGGGTAGGGGCCGAGTGTCCTGCCTGTTATTTTTTCTGTTTCTTTCCCCTGTTCTTTTTTATAGTTCGTTTCGGTGGTTTTTTTTTGGGGGGGGGGGAGAGGTGGCTGTTGTTGGTTCTTCTGTAGTGTGTATTGGATTTGGATTGATATTCAACCTGGGAGTAGAAATCTAACACAGGAGGGGCAATAGTTATTTACCCTTGATTTTGTGGCAGTTGGTGAGGAGCAAGTGGGCATATTGTTACTCGCCAGGCAGTCTAGCTGCGTGCTTTGCTAGTATTGTAGCAGTGTTTGAAAAAAGAGAAGAAAAGCGGATGAATCGCGGACGTGGGCAGGGCGGGCCATCCCCGCAAAAGGGTGGTACACCTGGTGGAAAGCATTTTAAACTAGTGCTGGGAGGCCCCAGTGCAAGTATTTCGGGGGAAGTACCTGAGGGAGGGAAAAAGTACAATGTGATGAAGTTTGTGTCTCGAAGACAAGGCAAAAATATTTGTTTCAAAGATTTTGCGCCACCTGTTAGACTGTACCGTGGCCACAAACTGTTTTACCAGAATCAATTTAATAGCCACAAGTGGAAAAAGAAGAAAGAGGCGGAGAATAAGAAACAGATAGAAGCAGCCGTTGCGTCTGGAGTTGATCGGGAAGAGGCAGAGGCCCAAGTGCAGGCACAGATTGAAGCCGCAAGGTCTAAGAAGAAGAAAATCATCATGGATGGTGATTGGATATTTAATAAGAAGAAAAAACAGTGGTTCAAAACAAGGAAAACTGATCAAGAAAGTCTTGATTGGTACCTTGAAGACGAAGACTCCGTTGTGTCCCGATGTGCATCTGGCAAAGATGTGTCTCATGCTGTATCAACAGCGGGAAATTGCTATGTGGGGCGTAAAGAAGGAGGTATAGGATCAAATTATGCCGTTCTTGTGTGTCGGAATGAGGGAGAATTCGAGCTACTCCCTGTAAACAAATGGTACAACTTCAATTCCAAGCTAACTTACAATACACTCTCCCTTGAAGAGGCGGAATCCCATTTGAAGGAGACCAACAAGACCGTCGACAGATGGATGATGAAGATGCGAAAGAACCCGAATGAGGAGAAAGATAAGGAGGAAGGGGGTATCGCGAAAGCAACCACAATGATTACAAAGAAAGGAAATCCGACGACTGCTCAGATGGCTGCTGGGGGTGCAAGTTCCCTTGCAGCAAATAAGGTGAAAAAAGAGAAGAGTAGGAAAAGCGTTTATGATAATGATGATGGAGGTGAGGAGGACGATTTTCATGATATGGAAGAGGTTGAGTTTGAAATGGAGTTTGATGACGATGGGGAAGAGGACCGTCTTGGAAAAGCAAAGGTGATGAATGCTGATGGAGATCTTGAAGAAGAAGAGGAGGAGGAAGCCCCGGAGGCAATTAAGAACATTAAGAAAGAAATTAAGACCACTGTCGGAGGTGAAACTGCGTTTGGTGAGGGGGATAGTGACACAAGTGAAGATGAAGAGAAGCTTGACAGCGAAGGAGAAGCGATGCAGAAACTTTTAAATATGGATGATGATGATATTATGGAGCACGCAGCTGCAAGACACCAAGGGGCTGGTGAAAATGGCCAAGGAAAGAACGGAAAGCCGATTGTTGTCAGTTTTGATGATGACGACGATGATGATTTTGATGAAGATGAGGAGGAAGATGAAGAACCTCAAGCTGCAGCACCTGTAGCTGAGACTAAAAGTAGTAAAAAGCGTGGAAGAGACGCGAGCGGCGATTCTTCGGGTTCAAAGAAAGCAAAAACTTCGTCAGGCGATGCAAAACCCGTTCTTACAGCTGATATGTTGCGAAATCAACTGAAGCAAAAGCCATTGACCACAAATGAACTTATTGCTCATTTCAAGCATTGTTTCAAAACTGCAGAAGATAAGAAAAGGTTTAGCGAGCTAGTGAAACAAGTGGCGACGCTTGAAAAAATTGATGGGAAAAACTTTTTAATTCTGAAAAAGTAACTCGAAGAATTTTCCCTTGCAGACTGCCACTCTGCTTAAGCACTCCTGTTTGTTGGCATTCATCGAATCTTATTGAGCCATTGTGGCAGCTGTGCAAACAAAACAAAACACCGCTATATGGTGAAGGAAGACAGCAAATATTCCTTGTGGGACAGGTCTTTTTAAGTTACATTTAACCGTTTGAAAACCATGAAGTTATGAAGACTTTAGGCATGCATTGATGGTACTACCTTGTTGTGGTGATAAGTGGAAAATAGAATGGAGTTCATTGTGATAAATAAAATAGAAAGTGTAGTAAAAGGCTAATGGGCAAGGCTTCAGAGTGAGTTGGCCTGGCCAGTGGCCATGGCCCAGGCAATTAGTGCCAAGTGGTTGTCAAGGAAAAGTTTAGCAAAAGTATCCATGTTATGTGCTTCTGTTTCACTATACAAATTCCTATTGTGCCAGAATCATCCCTCCCCCAACCCCCAATGCAGGCCCCAATGTCATGGGGTGAGTAGTGCACCTTTATTTGCTAATTTTATGACTGTTTCTTTCATTACTTTTTTATCTTTTATGTTTTCTCTCTTACCATAACCAATCCGTCAACTATCAGTAGCTCCGTCAACTATTAGTAGCTCGAATCCCTAGAGCATTTTATTTCTTAATAATCTCTTTATAAACGTATCATTTGGTTTACTTCACCCCCGCTTAGGATTTCTTACTGACTGCATATATGTAGTAGTTGTGTTGGCTAAAAAGAAACAATCCAAGGATAACACGCTGTAAGAGGGCAAAGAAAGGGGGACCAGTTTGCTTTGTTCGACAACTCCGTTCCAATCATGGCTTCCTACTCCGCGAACACAATCCAGCGTCGTGACGGTGTCTCCGCCCCAATGGCGTTCGCCTTGGTGACTTTAGCTGTGTTAATTACAGTATTTGTCATGTATCGCTTCCAGACAAACGAAATGCAGAAGGCTGAGGCTGAGCGTCAAAAGGAAAGCGATTTAATGCAGGAAATGAACAAAAGGTTAGCGCTGCTTGACGGGTTAGAGTCAAAAATACAAGCCCTTACGGAATCTTTGCCTGACACTGACACTGACAATCGAAGACGAAGAGATTCGAGTAGTCAAAAGGACGTGAAGAAAGGTATTGCATCCTGCAACATGACAGTTATCAACAAACAAATAGAAAATATTGCGGGAATTTTGACAAAGAAGGCGTCACAGAATTCTGTCAAAAACGCTGATAAGCTCAAGGAAAGCATAAGAGTACTGGCAGAAGTGCGCAACTTGTGTTCCTATAAGAAAAATGAACAAGCCCAGCTTGGGAAATTTTGTCCAAATGGTCAGGATTTATTAGCCCTGAAACGGGAAAAAGAAGAGGCTGTTCTTGAACTTGCCAATTGCAAATGCAAAGAGGGCGATGGACCCGAATCATCTAAAAAGGATTTGCAGATAGCAGAATTGAAAGAAAAGGTGACATTGTTGGAAGGATACCTCAAGAAGGCTAGGGAAGGAGTCAAAAGTTCTTTAGATGCAAACAAAGAGATTTCTACCCAGAATAGGGAGGCTTCAAACCAACTTAAAGAAATGAATGACAATATGAAAGCGGCAAAAGAGGGGCTACAAGTGGCACAAGAAGCCCAATGCCAAAATGCCCTTCAAAGGCAGAAGAAAGAGTTCCAAGATCTTCAAAGCAAATACTCTGCTCTTGCTTCACAAAAGCAAGCTATAGGGTCAATTAGCACTCCTGGACCCAAAAACACAATATCAGCGAGTGAGCAAGATATGGAGTCCATAGTCAAAGATCTACAAAATCTTAAATTAGAGTATGCTAAGCAGACAGAAGAGATTCAGAAATTGAAGACGGAGAATAAGAATTTGAGACTAGGCTTAACGGCCAAAAGCAACCCGGGCAGTTCCAGCGCAGGTAAAACCATTATACACGGCACGGGTTTAGAAGGGAAAAGCGCTCCCAAGGAAAGCAAGAGTGAAGGGGGAATCTCCGATGATTTAACCCAAATGAAAAATGCCTATGAATCTGTGATGAAAAGCAAAGAAAACTGCGAAGCTAAGCTTTCAGAATATACTTCAACCATCCAAAACACTTTTGCTTCAGAAAAAGAAAAGATATTTGAGCAAAATGCCAACACAAAGTATATCATTCAAGCCTTAAATCGAGTGAAGGTTGCCTATGATTCTGAGAAAAAAAGAAGAGAAAAGTGTGAAGTCAGCCTTGTGGGGTATATCGCAAGCTACGAGGAACTTCTGAACCTTACAAACAGCACGATAACAGCTGCAGGTATATCAGGAAAAGGAAGCTTAGAGGCATTTGAAGCACAAATGAATGATTTGGTGACTTTGAGAATAGAGAAAAGGGAAACTGAAAAAATCATTGGCAAATTGAAAGAGTTGAAAGAATCCTCGGAAAAAGATTTGAAGGAGGCGCATGCGGAATTGAAAACATTAAGGGAAAGTCAAAACAAAAGAGCCGAAGATGTTGCTAAGGAGATTCAAAAGTTAGAAGCCAAGGAAAACAAATGCAGTTCGAATTTAAAAGAGTTGGACGATGCTATGAAGAAACAAAAAGAAGTAAGTAATGGATTAAGGGAACAAATAGCGCAAGGCGAAGCAGAACGAAAGGAATTATCGAAGCAAGCAGACAAAAAAGAAAAGGCCTGTGAAGCTGAAAGAAACGAAGCTAAAGTCTCAATCGAAAGTTTGCATCAGAACAACAGAGAGTTAACAATGAATTTACAAAACGAAAAGCAAACTTTCCGGAAAGAAATAGAAGAGTGTAAGTCACAGACTAAATTAAAAGAAGACGAATTAGCTACCGCAAAGGCCGACATTAAAGAGTCGAAGGCGGAACTGGAAAAAATTAAGACGGAGATGCAGACTCTATTTGAAGCAGGGGAAAAAGAAAAGGGAAAGTGTACGGATATGCTACTGAAATTGAATCAACAAGTTAAGGAATTACCGGATTTACCATCTTAAGACAACGCTTGTTTTTCACTTGTACTCCTCCTCGTGTATATAACCTTCACATCCAGACTAAAACACAGAGACCCTCATTGGAATAAACACCGGAAGCTTCATTCATTCCATTCTTTCTCCATCCATGACAAATAAAGTCCTTTTAAGGGATAAGGGGAGGAGCACAGTGGAGCTTGTGGGTTTGCTATTTTCATTGTACGAGGGCAGAGGGGTCACATGTGTGAAACAGAACACCGCTGTGCCTTGGTTGATTGAACTGGAGAATTAATTAGCTTGGGTTGTTGTTGATTTGTTCATTGAGGGACATCAATAGAGAGAGAGAGATGATATCGTCTTTGCGTGCTGTGTTTGTCCCGGCTTGCTCTTCTTCTAGAAGTCTGTATGCCTCCCGAAAGTCGCTCCTGTGCATGCAATGGGGCTCTCGGATGTGGCGGAGGAGTTACTCGTTGGAGAAACATGTTTCCACCAATATTACGGATAATGACCACGGGGTCACGCATCTCGGGTAAGTGTTGTGAGAAGTAGTGAAGAAGAATGGGGAGAGCGCTCATGCTTGGCTGTGATTGCAATTGCTAGTAATGGCTAGTGAGATTTACATTTCATTGTATTCATATGTGTTCTTTTTTTGTTTTGTTGTTTTTCTGTTGTGTTGGATCCAGAGTTGTTGGGGCAGGCCAAATGGGTGGAGGAATTGCCCTGGTGGCGGCACAGGTGGCCAAGATCCCGCGAGTGACAATGGTTGATAAGAATCAGGATAGGCTCAACAGCCAAGTTGCATTTCTGGAGAGTCTTCTGTCTAGAAGTATCAAAAAGAAACGCATAACACAAGAGGAAAAAGAGGAGGTGATGTCTCGCCTGCATACCTCCACTGAAATGTCTGCTTTGCGAGAATGCGAATTTGTTATTGAAGCTGTCAGTGAAGATCTGGATTTGAAGAAAAGCATATTTCAAAGCCTCGAAAAGATTTGCCCAACCGATGCTATTTTGGCGACAAATACCTCTTCCATATCGATTACAAAGATAGCATCGTGTCTTCAGCGGCCAGAGCGTGTGATTGGAGAGCATTTCATGAATCCAGTTCCGCAAATGAGATTGGTCGAAGTAATCAGAGGACTGCAAACCAATGATGAAACTCTGCAGACCACAGTGAAGCTTGCTCATGCAATGAGGAAACAAACCACATTCTCAAAAGATAGCCCGGGCTTTATAGCCAATCGCTTGCTGATGCCTTACATTAACGAGGCGGTGACCGCATTGGATGAGGGGATCGGAACGGCTCAAGACATTGATGCCACTTTAAAATTGGGATGCAATATGCCAATGGGGCCGTTGGAACTGGCTGACTTTATTGGTCTCGATACCTGCCTGGCCATCATGAAGGTCCTCCACACAGAATTGGGTGATTCTAAATACAGACCAGCCCTTGGTCTTATCCAATATGTGGATGCAGGATGGCTGGGAAAGAAGACAGGAAGAGGCTTCTATATCTACTAGAACAGTATGGTGGCAATAAGAATAGTATTCATCTCATCGTGCAATAAAGCAAACAAGAATACGTGTTTCTGCTGATCCGAAGGGTATTTGTTGTCTGTGTCTTCACTAAAAGCAATAATGGAACATCGTTGTTGTTAGGCTGTCAGTGAAGCTGGTGCATATGATACACCACGTGTGAATTTAATTTTTATTGTTCAAAAAATAACAAAGAGAAGTTGGGTGCAAACGAGTGCAGGGTCGTCCTTTCAACAGAAATTGAGGAGACAGATTAGTGTGATATTACATAGATACAACGAATGAAAGCAGAATAAAGGGTATTTTGCCCAACTTGATTAAAGAGTAAGGAACACAGGACTATACTCATTTTCCCTATCGCCAACCGCGCGCCCAAATATTGACTTGGAAATGTCCTCATTCCTTTCACTATCCACTTCCACCTCAACTGCTCGGTATTTGTTTACATTCCCAGGTGATATCAGCGAAGGATCGTAAGGTCTTTTCAACGGAAATGAGGCAGGCACTTGAGAGTTCTTATCGTCATTTTCATCCTCAATTTCCTTCTGCACGGGGGCATCCCGTGGGTCGCCGTTGTTTTCATAGAAATCACTAAAGTCAGGTAAGTCAGCAGGCTTTCCAATAAGGTCCCCTCCATATGGGTGTATTCTTTCAAAGTACATGGCTTTCAGTCGCTCGAGGCGTTCTGCATCTGGGGGGTGCTTTGAGCTACAGAATTCAGACATGTACGTTTCAAAAGATTTTCTTGATGCCTCAATGCTCCGCTTCTGCATGTCATACTTCTTTTCAATTGACGAAATTTCAGTGGTGGTAAGATTCTCCAATACATGTTTCATTTTCTTTTCTCTCAGGATTTGCGCTTCTGTTAAGTTGCTCCCCTTAGACAGCCGGGCTTTTGCCTCCTCTGCAGATATCTCCCCAGCCCGATTTTCCTTGTTTCCCCTGCTTGGTAGAGCAGATACACCCAATTCAGCATATAAATCGTCCACAGACCGATTATCGAATAACTCTGCCATGCATCGGTTATTTCTTTCGTAGCGTGCATTCGCCAAATGCTTCACAGAATAGATATTTTCATCTACCTCTGCAAATTCAACTCCATGAACATTAGCAACATCAGTATCGGGGTATTGCCCAGGAACACGATAAGACCTTTTAGTACCCTGGTTCTTTGAATTTGAACGTTTTGAAGACGACGCTTCTCTACCTCGGCTAGCTTTTGATCGCTCTTGCTTTTTTCTAGCCCGCTCTTCTCTTTCTCTTTCTTTTGCCTCCTCAACAAGTTGATTCACAAGGGCTCTTCTACCAGAAACCGCTTCATCGTATTTCGCAAGCTGAATGTAATAATTCTTGTACTCTGCAGACGCTTCAAATTGTGCCTTTTCTTCTGTGTACCGCTTCCTACCTTCCAAAGCCATATTGACATAAGGCTCTCTTTCTTTTTCCGACATTTCCCGCCATTTCTGTCCCAATAAACGACCCATGTTGGCAAATGTAAGGTCCTTATTCTCAGCAAACACCTTTTGAAACGACTCTTGACTCCACAGCATATATGACGTTACAGGCATCTTAGGCCCACGGGGCTGCTTGGGCTTTAGCGGAAGGGGGGGAAGCTCATACGTGACACTATTCAACACCAACATGTTCCCAGATATTTCAACATCCGAAAAATCCTCCGCAGAACCGGTTGCCTGTTTCTTGGATAGGGAAGATTGTGCAGGTCGAGAAGAAGGCGTTGGTGCGTTGCTCGGTGTAGCCACATTACGGGGTATAGCTGGGGGAGTCTCTACACGAGCTGGACTATCAGCGGCAGTAGCACTTTCGCTTGTGCTTTTGGTTGCAACGGGTTGTCGCCGGTAGGAAGAGTCAACAGTGCTCGTTCCGCGGACCGAATTCTTGATTTTAGAGGCAGGAACGGGATTGCCAGCGCTTTTCACTAGCGGGGACTCAATTTCTATAGCGTCACAGTAGCTTTTGATCTTATCCACAGTCTCATACAATACCACTTTCAATTGCGCACAATCTTCTTCACCTGCGTTTCCTCTCGCGGCCAGCCAGACAACCATCTGGATCATTTCAATCGTCAGCACAGAGCTCAGTACCACCTTACTGGCACAAAAACCCACTTTGAACACGCAATTCGGATGCGAGGAGGTGGTAAAGACATGCTGCTCGTGATCCTTCCACTCCATACAGTCCTCCAGAGGCAACCAGCTCTCTCCCTCTTTCCGTTTTCGCTGATTCTTATCAAAAAATACGCAGTACTGCTTTACTCCGAATCCCGGGTTGGTGTAGAGTTTCTTTTGCTTGTGTGGATACATTATCGTCATTCCCTGAAGAATCTTATCATGGTCCTCTTTCACAAACCAATCATACATATTCACAAGGGAATCCAAAATACTGTCCAGGTTCCCGTCATCTTCCAACACCAGATCAGACGTCACAAACATAACACAGGGGGCAGTGGAGCTACACACTTCATTCAAAAGGAATGCACCTAGTCCCTCCCCCTTTCTTCCATCAACACATGCCCCACTCACACCCTCCTTCTCCTTCTCCTCCACACCACTTTCCTTATTTTCCTCCTCCGCTTCCTCCTTTCCTCCACTCTCTGCTTCTACCTCTGTCTCTTTTTGCCCCCCTTCCCCCTCCTTCTGGGTCTCAGACATCTCCACAGCTCCATCTCCTTTTTCTTCTCCCGTCGCCACCTTCTTTACATCCTCCCCCTCTCCAGTGCTAGGACCAGGCTCCTCCTCCATATCCTCGCTAAGTGCGCTACCCTCGTCTTTCTTAAAATGGGACGTGCGTGTACGACGGGCGTTAATGGGAGTCTTTGGGGTTAATGACCAACTCCCTTTCTGAAATATGACCTCTAATAACAAATCAAAAAAAAAACCAAA